>PVHX01016499.1:0-43067 GCA_004024805.1 Geosciurus inauris | reverse complement strand
GCTAGGATCCGAGTGTGGTGGCGCATGCCTGTAATCCCAGCACTTTGGGAGGCTGAGACAGGAGGATCATGAGTTCAAAGCCAGCCTCAGCAATGGCAAGGTGCTAAGCAGCTCAGTGAGACCCTATCTCTACATAAATCATAAGATAGGGCTGGGGATGTGGCTTAGTGGTCGAGTACCCCTGAGTTCAATCACTGGTGCAAAAAAAAAAAAAAGGGCTGAGGATGTGCTCAGTGGTTGAGTGCCCTGGGTTTAATCCCCGGTACGAAGAAAGAAAGAGAGAGGGAGGGAGGGAGGGAAGAAAGGAAGAAAGAGAGAAAAAAAATCTAAACTATAAAATTTATGACTTGCCACTATTACATCACGATTTTTTATTTTTTATTTATTTTTTAAATTATTTTTAGTTGTAGGTGGACATAATACCTTTATTTTTATTTTTTTATGTGGTGCTGAGGATCGAACCTAGTGCCGTACCTATGCTAGGCAAGTGCTTTACCGCTGAGCCACAACCCCAGCCCACATCACCATTTTTTAAAAAGGACATTGTAAACAAAGACTTGTATGATGTTGATGAGATCATCTAAGAGTGCATGCTTTATAAATACATAAATATCCATGCATCCTTTTACAGTAGTAGCTACTAGAAGAATGATAGCTTCTAAAAGCCAATCTAGATACCTTTTCATTCTAGCTGCCTCTCCCAGGAGTCTTAAGAGCTGCTATGGTCACTGTCACATTCATTCCAGCCTCCTTACTAGGCCTGTGGCTCATGATGAAAATGTGATGCATTGTTTGCTCTAGCCTTGATGTTTTCTCATTAATTCACTTCCAGCAGTAAATGGTGGCAGGTCTTCCACTTCAGTGCTACCAGCCATTTCCATAACCTGGGCTAGAAAGTCTTTATTATTAACTACAGTCAGGAAAAGATGTTTGACCCAGACCATGGAGAATTCCCAGACCAAGATGAATTCCATGCAGGCCTTCCATTTCTTCTTGGTCTCTGAGCAGGAGCAGAACTGCTTGGTGAAGTTGGTCACCTGTTCTACCCTGGTAACCAGCTTCTCCACCATGGTAGCCACCTTACCACCCACAATGGTTTATACTGCCCTGAGCTAATTATTTTTAAAGTCAAGAAGCTTGCTTCATTTTTCTTTAGAAGTTATTTTAATTCTTCCAACATTTAATGAGTATATATTCATCATGCAAGGGCTATGCTACATGTGCTGTGAAAAACAGATATGACTGATCACTGCTCTCAAATCCTCAGTTTGGTGAGACAGCTATAAGATGCATACTTTCTATTTTATAGGATTGTATTTGCGTAAAATTATAAAGAGATGCTGTCTATTGTACACAGAAAAGGGAGGGATTACTTCCAGTCTAGGGGAATTGAGAACAGAATAGGATATAGGAAGACTTTAAAAAGTTTTATATAGGAATTAGCAGAGAGCTGAATCTTAAAGAATTTATGAAATTTGGACATGCTTCAGGAAGAATAGTTTGACCAAAGCAACAATGTCTCTCACATGAAAGAGAGCACAGGTAGTTGAGGGAGAAAATGATACTTTACTTTATGCTGAAAGGTATCAGGGCTGGGAACCATTGTTTTGTTTTGTGTTTTAATGAAGGGTACAAAAGAGTGACTTGGTTAGAGAATGGTACCTTAATCATGTAGAAAATATTGAATAAGGTAGACTGAGCCTTGCTACTCAAATTATGGGCAGCATCACCTGGAAGCTTATTAGAAATGCAGAATTGCAGGGCTAGGGGGGAAGGAAGGGAGGGAGGGAAGGAGAGAGGAAGGGAGATAAATGCAGAACAACAGAGGGCATTCGCCCTACACTTTCAGAATCAGAATCTGCATTTTAATAAGTTCCTTGGGATTCCTGTGTATATTAGGATCTGATCTGCTCTGAATTAGAGGAATAGTCAAGAGAAAATTGGAAACTAAATATAGTCATTTACAGAAAGGATTTAAAGCACAGGAATACAAAGGATTGTATAGTTTTTTGGGTTTTTTTTAGATTTTTGAGGTTACATTCCTAGATCTTTGCTACTATTTGGAAAGGGACACATCCAAGGTAATGAAGTTAACCTGGCTGCTTTGAGTAGGATTAAGTATGGATTAAAGAAGTTAATGAGAGTGGTTTTGCATGTGTGTGTCTTGCACATGTAGTAAATAATCAGTCATTGTTGAACTGCAGTTAAATTGAGTTTGAGAAATTATACATCCAAGCCGGGCTTGGTGGTGCACACCTGTAATCCCAGTACTTTAGGAGGTTGAGACAGGAGAATCGCAAGTTCAAAGCCAGCTTCAGCAACAGTGAGGCACTAAACAACTCAGTGAGACCCTGTCTCTACATAAAACATGAAATAGGGCTGGGGATGTGGCTTAGTGGTCGAGTGCCCCTGAGTACCTCTGAGTTCAATCCCTGGTACCAAAAAAAAAAAGAGAGAGAAATTGTACATCCAGATGAAGATTGCCAATCGCATTAAACATGAGCCTGCATTTTAGCAAGGAGGTTAGGTTTAACTATTTAGATTGAGGGTCATTGTTATTGAGTTGATATTGAGGACAAAGGAGAAGTGAACTCAAAGAGAAGGTGGGTAAAAGATGGGGAGAACAAAGTTTTAAGGAGGTTTTGCGGTAGGGGCTAGAAAAAGATCAGATGTTAACTTTTGGTATAACTGTTTGTGATCTAATAATAATGAATTAATGATGGACATGATTTCTATTTTCCCTTTATTTTAAATGTTACAGAGCAAGGCTTTAGCCAAGATGGATATTTTGGTGACTGAGACAGAAGAACTGGCAGAGAATATACTCAAGTGGCAAGAACAACAAAAGGAGATTTCCTCTTGTATCCCCAAAATATTAGCTGAAGAAAATTATCTTCATAAATATGATATTATAAGGTCATGCCCAAATAATGTCAAATGATCATCAATTTTATTTTCCCTAATTATGTGTAGTCATATAATGTCCATTTCTAGTTAATTGTGATGTGGGTATTTAAAGGCTTTGCTCCTAGCAGTATTGAACAGCCCTCAGCATATTGGAGTACCAAGATTTCAAGTTCATTAGGACCAAACTGACTTCTTTCTGATTAAAAGCCTCAAAAAACAAACTTTATTTGGATACTTATTCAAATAAGAGACTGTTTTAAAAAGATAGACTTACAAGACAAAGAAATCTAAACTGAATATTTGACGGTATCAAGGAACTAATGTACTTTGGCATGATAATAGTATTGTGGTTATGTTGAAGACACATATTTATGAATAAATTAATATTTAAAATACAGACTACTGTTAAATCAAGTTTTCCAAGCTTAAAATAGAAATACTGATGTGTCAGTTTTTTTTTTACTGCAAAGCACAGTGAATAGAAAAGCCATCCAGGATACCAGGGTTCCAAGCGAGTTTGAATTATAAACCAGTTATCCCAGTAACTTGCTCTACATAGATGAGAAAAAAGGGGACTGACGTGACTCTGTCAGTACAATTCATGTTGTACTGCTAGAGTACTAAAATAGCCACCTGGGCTTCTACTTTTCCTCACTTCTCAGACTAGTCTCAAAACAGCAGCCAGAGTAATCCTTTAAAAATATATATCAAATCATTTTGCTCTTTTCCTCAAAATTTATGGTTTCCCAGCTCATTGAGAAAAAAATCCAAAGACTACCATGCCCTCCTGCTACTTCCATGATTCTCCACCTCTCATTCCATTCTACCTGCCCTGGCTTTCTTCCTATTGTCTTAACATTTTTATTTATTTATTTATTTATTTATTTATTTATCTATCTATCTATCTATCTATCTATCTATCTATCTATTTATTTTGGTACTGGAGATTGAACTCAGGGGTACTCGACCACTGAGCCACATCCCCAGCCCTATTTTGTGTTTTATGTAGAGACAGGGTCTCACTGAGTTGCTCAGCGCCTCGCCATTGCTGAGGCTGGCTTTGAACTCATGATTCTCCTGTCTCAGCCTCCCTAAGTGCTGGGATTACAGGCTTGCGCCACCGCGCCCGACTTGTCTTAACATTTCAGTCTGTCTCTGAGCTCAGGCCTGTCCCCGTGTTTGCCCAATAGCCGACTCTACTTTTATATCCTTCATATTTTTCTTAAGTGTCACTGTTACTGAAGTCTTTTGTGGTCATATTTAGTTTCGTGGCCCTTTCCTATTCCCTGTCCTGATTTGTTTTTATTATTAGCTTATCTGATATGTACTTTACTTAAATTGCTTTACTTATCATTAGTCTGTCCAATGAACTGAGAGGTTTTGCCTATTTTCTTCACTGCTTTGTCCCTAGTGATTAGAACAATGCCTACCCTAAGAGGAGCTTACTTAGGGCATATTTGTTAAATAATTATCTGTATGACTCCCTCTCTCCTTTTTCTTCAAATTTACTCAAATCTTATCAGTGAAGGCTTTCCTGAAGATCCTATGCAAAATAGCACTTTTCACCTTGCATACACACAGAGGCTATTGCTATTTTGTTTGTTTTTGCGTACTGAAGATTGAACCCGGTGGGGGCGCTGTACCACTGAGCTACATGCCCAGCGACTCCCTCCCACTGCACCCCCCCCCCCTTTTTTTTTAAATTTTGAGACAAGGTCTCGCTAAGTTGATGAGGGAGGCTAACCTGAGCTTGTGACCCTCATGCGACATCCCCCAGAGTGGCTGGGATTACAGGCGTGGGTCATCGTGCCTGGTCCTCCTTTTTTTCCCCATTGCAATTCGCACGATTTGGTATGTTATATATTTAGGTATTTGTCTCCTTTTTCTTCCCTGCAAATTCTGATTTCCAAGAAGGCAGGGACTTTGCTTTGTTCTTCACTGTATCCGCGCTTTAGATCAGTGCTTGACACTTTGTAGCTATCCAATAGTATTTCTTTTTTTGTTTTGTCTTTTTTTCCCCTTTGGTACCGGGGATTGAACTCCGGGGCACTCGACCACTGAGCCACATCCGCAACCCTATTTTATATTTTACTTAGAGACAGGGTGTCACTGAGTTGCTTAGTGCCTCGCTTTTGTTGAGGCTGGCTTTGAACTCGCGATCTTCCTGTCTCAGCCTCCGGAGCTGCCTGGATAACAGGCATCTGCCACTGCGCCCGGGAAGTATTTCTTGGATAAATTAACAAACTAATTCTGATAAGACAGTATTTCCTGTGCTACTACAAACGCTGCCAAGGTGGCCGTGGGTTCTGGGACAATGGTGGTAAGCGCCTCAGCACTCAAACTCTTCATACTCCAAATACTCCTTGCTGGAAGGCGGTTTCTGCCCGTTTGTTTTTTGCCACATCATTGACAGCTCAGGGCAGCACAGCGGACAAAAATACTTAGCAAATTATAAACGTTTGAACATTAAGCAAAATTTAACGGATTTACTTGACTATAGCACGGACACCAAGTCCGAAAACAAAGGCCAGCAGGCAGCGGAGGTCAGGCCTCAACTCAGCGGGCACCTCTAATTGCTGGGGCGCGCCTGGTTGGACGAGGAGGGGCGGGGCTGAGCGTCCTCCTGCCTACCTGGCTCAGGATTGGCTGAGGCTCAGCGGGCACCGCCCCTCCTGGGCAGTGGCTCGGATTTGGGCGGGGGCGTCCCAAGAGGCGCGAGGGGCGGGCGGGGCCGGCTGGGGCTGGGCTGGGCCTGGCCCTGGCCCTGGCTAGGCTAGGCTAGGCTAGGGATGCCTAGGCTAGACGGACCGCCGGGACTGGTGTTGTGACCGAGGGATGGCGAATGTGCGGGTGGCGGTGCGGGTCCGGCCCCTCAGCAAGCGGTGAGTCTGGGCAGGAGGGGGCGCCTGAGGCGTCAATAGAATTCACAGGAGCGCAAAGGACCCACTCCCTCCCGAGGCGATTCTGGCGCGGAGAAATAAGACACAAAGTGACCCAGGGACTCAGGGTCCGGAAGCCGTAAAGGCTTGGCGGGACAGGGCCTCGAGTTGAACTTTCGCATCGTGACTTGGAGGATAGCAGTTCCCAGGCGGCCTCAGGGGAGTGCCGTGTTGCGTGTACGGTGTCCTGGCGTCCTGGCGTCCTGCCTGCCAGGAGTTTCAAGGGACCGTGGTTCAAGTCTTGATGCACGGGATTGGGCCTTTCTCATTCGATAGGTTGTGAAGGATTTGGAGAGGAGTGGGTAGTCTCTCTTCTTAACGTCCCTGGAGTAACCCTTGAGGACTGAGACAAAAGGGTGCACATGGTTTTCTTCTGCGAGGATGTGGAGAAAAGCAGATCCTAAAGGCTTGAGAGGAAAATTGAGGCCCAGAGAGATTGTGGTTTCAGTTTGCGCTCAACAGCTGACCTGATCAAAGACAGAACTGAAGTATAGGAAGTTACTCTAACCCTTTCCTTCCACATCCTCAGCTCCTCAGGGATGAATCTGATCTTGCAACTTTAAGCCCTTGAGGCATCCTGTGTCCAGCCACATATTTTCTTCTCTTTTCTACTAATTTTTTACTCATATATTTGGAGAGTCAGGTAAGACTTTCCAGAAGACTTGGTGTTCAAACTGTTTTTTAAAGATCTTTTTGTTTGCTGACAGGTGGAGAAAATGCAAAGGGCCCTCTGCAGGAATAAGAAAACCGAAAGAAAAGGATTTAGGCTATCAGGAAACAGATAGTTTTGGTTGAGAGAGGGTTGGTGGAGTGAGGTGAGTAATAGGCAATAAAACTGGCAAAGTGTGGCTGGGGACCGAAGGCACATATTGGAATTATTTGAGAAATTTAAAATTTTCAAGGACATAAAATGACTTGATAATTGGACAGAAAAGTCAAGAAAGGCATTGTCTCAGGCTGGGGATATAGCTTAATGGTAGAGTGGTTGGCTAGCATGTATAAGGTACTGGATTCAGTTTCCAGCACTGCCAAACAAAAACAAAAAGACAGACATTGTCTCCCATAACAAAAATTGGTACAATTGGTTAATTACATTGGTCCTTATATAGGGGTGATTGGCTTTGAAGAAAAGTCTTGTAATTGATAGAATAATTGGGAGAGCAATGGGATGTAGGAAAGAGAGAAAAGAGAACAGGAAGAAGGCAAAAGAGTTACTATGAAAAAAGAAAAGCAGCAGGTACCTAAACTGCTGTTTTGATTGGTAAATGGCTTATGACATCACCGATTTGCCTAACTAGATGTGGTGACTTAGGACTGGGAATTCATAGGTATAGCTGCTATCCTGGAGATAGCCTCTGGTAAATCCTCTTTTTCCCAAAATTATTCTTTTAGGATTCTCAGGGTGACGACATTGATCATTCCTCCAGTAACCTCTTAGTTCTTTAGGAACTAGGAATTTAAAATACCATGGATTGGATTAAGAAAGTGATGTTGAAATTTGTTATTTACAGCCATAATAGAGATATCCAACAAAAGTGGAAAAGAAAAGGACAAAAACTTATTTACTTTCAGCTCAAGTGAAGTGCCATGAGAGTAAGTGGTAGAATGCCAAGACTGCTGACCTTCAAGTGTGAGCAGATTGTAGCAGGCTGGAGTTTCAGGACCACAGATTCAAGCACAAACACAGAAAAATCCAATTCAACTTAAGAATCTGGATGACTCCCCTCTTCCCACAGAGATGATAGATATTCCCCAACATGTTAACTTCCACTGTCTTCATCGAGGCTGTTCTCTGTGTGGGGAATATGCTGATTGTGTGGTTTGTTTTAACCTTCAAATAAATCACTGACAGACTAAGTTAACAAAGTCATTGGATCTTATATTGTACTTGGGAAGAAATTTTGGAGATCATCTTACCCAAGTTTACATTTTTTAGTTTTTCCAGATGAGAAAACAGTCTAGTTTAAGGTCTAAAAGCAGATAAAGCAAGATTTGGTTCACTAAACTGCAATGCTGCTTCCTGAGATTATAGGGAAGTTGTACTTCTTTCTCAAATGCTCTTCTACTCTATTCAGAACCAACCCTGAATAAAATAACGTAGGAAATTATTTTGATGTCATCCTCTCTATCACACAGTTGTTTCCCATAATCAGAAATTCTTTGTCATTATGAGATACTGCCCCTTTTCAATCTAAAACCAGCTTTGATAGGTTCTGCCAACTCTGTAGACTGTAACAATCCACCCTGACCTGTGAAAATTACTTCTCATGCACTATATAGCTTATATTTTTAAAATAAAAAAAAACAGAACTACTTCATGTTTTTTATGAAAATTAAATTAAAAATACATTAAAAATACTTACAGCTGGGGCTGGGATTGTAGCTCAGTGGTAGATCACTTGCCACATGCATGAGGCCCTGGGTTCAATCCTCAGTACCACATAAAAAAAAAGTAAAATAAAGACATTGTGTCCATCTACAACTAAAAAAAAAATTTTTAAAAAAACCAAAAACTTAGATCCTGGCTCATTTTAAGTGTCTAATAAAGCATTAGCTTTATGAGTTTTGGTGACTATTTTTATTCATCTGGCCCCTGTACTTAGCTGGGTTTTTTTTTAAGTTCTTCAAAAGAATATCAAGTGGTAACACTTTGGTTCTGTTCCTCTCTAAGGCAGTGGTTACCAAATTATAGTATACATAAAAGCCACCTGGTGATCTGTTATAATGTAATTTGTTATTCCTGCCCTCCAACCATAAATTTGAATTAATTATGCCTTCTCCTAGTCTCCCATAATTCTGATGTAGGCAGCCTATGGACTTATTCCTGTTCACAACCTTTAACCTTAAGGAATGAACAAGAGTTAGTGTTAGCAGTGTTACTATGTAAATGCAACATAGAAAAATTCTTAAGGATTTTGGCTCTCATTCTATTGTAAGATCTAGGGAAAGGATTTGGGAAATATATTCTCAGCATCTCAACAGAGAGGACTCCTATATCTTTTTCAAACCTGTGCTCAAGCTGGGCTTGGTGGCACATACCTGTAATCCCAGCACTTCGGGAGGCTGAGACAGAAGGATTGCGAGTTCAAAGCCAGCCTCAGCAATGGCAAGGCACTAAGCAACTCAATGAGACCCTGTCTCTAAATAAAACACAAAGTAGGGCTGGGGATGTGGCTCAGTGCCCCTGAGTTCAATCCCTGGTACTACTACTACTACTACTACTAATAATAATAATAATATAATTTCTCTAAACTTTATAGTGTTTCATCTGTAAAAGTGAAAATATGTTAAGTTTTAGAAGAGTATGAGGATAGATAGGATGAAGTACCAGTTGTGCATTTAATATAGTACCTTACACATACAGGTATGTGCCATAAGTGATGACTATTGGCTGTTTTGGAGTTAAACTATAATAATCTAGGGAAGCATGCCATCTAGGGGAGTCCTTGATATGATGCTTATAGCTTTTTTACGGAGACAAGTATTTGACTTATGGCTACAGTAACAGAGAAATGTTTTGTCTCCCTAGTGCTGATCTGAGCTTCTCTGTTCATGATTTTTTAAAAAAGTAATGTTTACTCTCATATGGTTTTGGGGCTTGTTTCTAGGGAGACCAAAGAAGGGGGAAGAATTATTGTGGAAGTTGATGACAAAGTGGCAAAGATCAGGAATTTAAAGGTAAGCCTGACCATTTGCTTTCCACTGAGGACTTAAAATTGTTACAGGGACTTCTGGGATGAAAATATATATGTGATTGTATTTAGAGTGGAGGAGGGAGGATCATATAAGGAGAACTGTAGGAAGAGCCTGGACCAATCATAAAGCAAATTTTAAAATAAGCCAAACAAGAGCAGAGGATGTGGGCTACTACAGCCTAAGTTCTATCACATAGCAAATAGAGGTGAGCATGGTGGTGCATGCTTGTAAACCTAGCTACTCAGGAGGCTGAATCAGGAGAAGTGCAAGTCTGAGGCCAGTCTGGGCAACTTAGGAAGACCCAGTCTCAAAACTTAAAAAATAAAAAAAGGACTGGGGATATAGCTCAGTGGTGGAGCACTTGCCTGGCATGTATAAGGCCCTGCATTCAATCCCCAGTACTGGCAGGAAAACAACAACAACAACAAAAATGTATGTGTGTGTGTGTGTGTGTGTGTGTGTATATATATATATATGGTGCAGCTATTTTGGAAACTGGTAACTGCTTTGAAAATAAACATTGAGGATGTTATGGAGACCATGATTAGCTTAAATCATACCAGGGCAATTGTATGTCTATTTAACTCATCTGATGATCAGTCAGACTTTGTCCTAAGCCTCTGATATCATTTTATCAAGAGACATTATTAGGGATTTTAGAATGTAACTGATAATGCTGGATTTACTTTTGTCATACTGAGGTCCAAGTAACAGCCTTCAGATCCCAGAAGGGAGCCAGTCACTACCCTGAGTCTCATTATAGATTTTCTTTCACAGATCTGACTGAACTTTGAGTCACAATTGGAAATTTCCTTCCCCTGCCTTACCCACTCCTGAAGTTAATTTCCTCTGTCCCTTCCACTATTTATCAGACAAGCAGAAAATGGAAGAGTTTCTTCCTTTGTGAACTTTGGGGAGTGGAGAGAGACAGGGGAAGTTGACCATATGACCACTGCTCTAGTCAGCTTGCAGATGGAAGCCAGCATTCCTAAGAGCTGAGGAAGTTGAGTGGCAAGTGTGAGGGTTATCTGGACCCCAGACCTTAGAACCATGCCCACTTCTGTTTTTTCTGTGGTGTGATCTGTTTCCTTTGTCAATGGCTCCCTGCTGAAAGAGAATGGGACTGTCAAACTTTCAACATGAGCTCCCTTGAAACAAACCTTTTATTTCATTCTTCGCTGTCCCTTATTTATATCCCTATTGCCTAATCACTTTAGCTGTTTTGTTCTAAAATCTCATATTTTTGCATTCTTTTTTTTTTTAAAAATATTTTTTTAGTTGTAGATGGACACAATGTCTTTATTTTACTGCTTTGTATGTGGTGCTGAGGATCGAACCCAGGGCCTCACGCATGCGAGGCAAGCGCTCTACCGCTGAGCTACGATCCCAGCCCATATTTTTGCATTCTTAAGAATAAATCTCAGCCAAGAGTAAACTTTAATCTGCCCTCTAAACACCTCCCTGGCTGCTTATTTCCCTAAGGTCAGTTATCCACTAATAATCTCTTACTCATTCTGCTGCAGATTTTTTGTTTGTTTGTTGTTTTTTAAAGTACTAGAGATCCCCAGCAGTTTATATTTTTTGAGACAAAATCTACTAAGTTTTTCAGGCTGCCTTCAAACTTGCAATTCTTCACCTCAGCCTCCCAAGTTTCTAGGTTTACAGGCATGCACAACTGTGCTCATTGCTGCTTCTGTAGTTGTTGATGGCTAGTGCCAGAGTTCTCTCCCTGTTCAGAGTCTGAATTTTAAATATTAACACAGGGTGTTTCTATGAGTAATGCATTCTCCCCAGTACTCAGAGTTCAGTGCAGTTCCAATTCTGGCTCTGTCTTGGGCAGTTGGGTTGTTCTTAGCTCATCTGTCCAACATGGTTTCTAATTCACTGGGAGTGGGTACCCCAGGAACCTCAGTGAAAGCTCCAGGTTGATGGAGTCTGCTAGGTCTAGAGGCTGACCTATTCATGTACTCCCAGCATTCACTGCAGAGATATGTAGAGAGGAAATGATAGTGATGAAGATGCCTGGAGAGAGAGAGACTTTCTCTCTCAAGCTGTCCTGTATCTCCTATGGTTGTTGTATATGAAGACAGATACATGACAGTATGATATACATATATTTAGTTCTGTGGGGCTTAATTTGTACCTATTGAGATGGAGATAAAAGTTACCTTTTTCTTTCTACACTAGCTTTCATAAACATTCTGTGACCAGTCCAGGTCTTTCTAGTTATGGTATGGAGTAATCAAGTGCCACTGGCCTATGTCTAATATTATAGTAGAGAAGACACTGGATTCTATGTTTGATTTTAGGTGAATGATCGACCAGATAGCTTTGGAGATTCCCGGGAGAAGGTTGTGGCATTCAGCTTTGATTATTGCTACTGGTCAGTCAACCCAGAAGACCCTCAGTATGCATCTCAGGATGTGGTAATGTCATTTGTCACTTTCCTTTCTTTAGTCCTTCTCTTTCAAAACATTTATTATAAAGATATTTGTTACAGTCCTATGGCATAATTGCACCAATTGTGAGTACTGTATTTTAAATTTTAATACAAACTGATGGATTTTCAAAAGGAAAAAATTCCAGTACATCAAAACACCACTGATGGGCTTGAGTTGTGGCTCAGTGATAGAGTGCTTGCCTAGCATAGATGCTCTGGATTTGATCCCCAGCACCACTTAAAGCAAACACACAAAAAACCATTAACCTTTTCAAGTAATTATTTCTATGGTAGTGTTAACAAAAGAAACACTTAAAATGCAGAAATCTCATTGCATGTCTTCTCAGTTCTTCATAACTGGATGATAGTAAATTAGCATGAAATTTGGGCCCTGGCTATTTTTCACTTAAGATAATTAGGTCAGAAACTAATGGTGTTTTGCTCTGAGAAATGGTAGGTAGTAAGAGTCATCAAGTCCAGAAGGAGCAAAGGAAGTTGGAAAAGACTACTTGATCAGGACACAGAAACTGGCTGGTGTCTTCAAGCCTTTCCTCTTCCAATTCTGTGATCACAGACGACAGCCATAGGTACTCTGTGAATGTCTATCCCTAAAATTAAAAAACAAACAAACATATATTTGGCCTTTTGTGGTTTGGTGTAATTATACATATGAAAGAAAAGAATGCTATAGGAATATATCCTTAGGAAGTATCATTGGTAATAATTTGAGAGGAGATCTGTACAACCATTGCCTTAGTTGTAGATGGACACACAGTAGCTTTATTTATTTATTTTTATGTGGTGCTGAGGATTGAACCCAGTGCCTTACACTTGTGAAGCAAGTGCTCTACCAATGAGCTACAGCTTCAGCCCCAAACCATTGCCTTTTAATAAAAAGTCAGAGTTTGTTTTCTACCAAGTATTTGTCTTTTGTGAAACTTTTTATAATTATGCCAAGGGAACAATATTACCAAGTCTGAGTTGCTCAGGGGAGATAGTACTAATTTTCAGCTAATACAAATTGCTAATAATGCCTGGACAGTTCTAAATCATGGAAGTGTAATTTCTCCATTCTTCCCTTCTGTGGGGAGCCTATGGAAACAAGACCCTAGACCCACTATGGGATTTGTTGCCTCTTTGGGCCCCTTCTGTTATAATTTGAGTACCTTACCTTTGTATCAATGTGTTTGCTGTAAATACTCAGCAGAAAAGTGAACTGTAGACATTACCTAACCCCTATGAGGTCTTCTCTGTCCTTTAGACCATGAGGACACTGGCAGGTTCCTGCTTGTCTTGTGGCCCTTGAAGCTTTTTTTGTTTTTGTTTTTGTTTTTTTTTTTTTGACAAATACAACATTTTAATAGATGAAATAAATACTCCAGTACATGTAAGGTGAAAACTTGACATTGGGGGCCACGGGGAATCACTCTGGTGTAAATTAAAAAATAAAACATGTTCACAGTAGCTTTCCTCGCCATTTGCAAATCACATGGCAAAATCATACTCTTTCCATACCAAGTATACTCCTACCTGATTCAACATGACTGCTTAAAAAAATAACCACATACAAAAAGAAGATAGTTACATCCATGTCTAAGGAGTGAAAACTGAGGTAACCTTTCTTTTAATTAAAATAAAAAAAAAAAGAACCCATGACCTCCTTCTTGCTTAATTAATAAAATTCAGTTGATGGACAGGGGTGGGGTGTAGGGGTAAAAACCATAGCCAGCAGATTACTCATTTTCCATTCCCCACTCCTGTGTGGGCTGCTTAACACCTGGGCTCTTCAGTGCATGTGAGTTGTGTGTGTGAGCCTGACTTCTGGAAGATTCTTCTTGGACATTTAACATGTGGGGGAGGGGTCACCTATGATTTCTTTGTTATAAATGGAAAGGGGCAGAGAATAAGTGCCTTCCTTTAGCCTGAGGGTGGAAGAAGGGGCATAGGGGATGGGGATGCTAATTCACAGAACTGGAATTCACTAGAGGTAAATTTTGGTACCTGGGATTGAACTCTGGGGTACTCGGCTATTGAGCCACATCCCCAGCCCTATTTTGTGTTTTATTTAGAGACAGAGTCTCACTGAGTTGCTTAGCACCTCGCCATTGCTGAGGCTGGCTTTGAACTTGCAATTCTCCTGTCTCAGCCTCCCAAAGTGCTGGGATTATAGGCATGCGCCACTGCCTGGCTAAGACCTCTCTCAAACCCTGAGATAGCAGAGTGCAGTCTTCAGTTCCTCAGCCTCTTCCTGTGGCCTGGCGCCCCCTTGGGGGTGCTGCACCAGATCCTTGAGGTGCTGGGGCAGAAGCAGGCAGGCCCACACCATGGTCATGGCACCATTCAGGATGATGGTCTATACTACCTTGCCCTCAGCGCTCACCACTGCCATGTGACCCAGGAACTAAGGCTCGGTGGTGAAGCCCACCAGCACGCTGACACCCTCCACCAGGGGCCCACTGAAGAGCGCGCAGTGGCTGTTTGCCAGTTGACTGGGCGCTATCTTCACCTTGTATACACAGGCCAGCAACGCCAACTTGTGCTCATGCACTTGACGCCCGGCTTGAATTGCTTGCTCCAATGACTTGTCACTGGCCAGGGCGCACTGGTCCACCAGGAATTTGAGGTTGCGCAACAGGCCCTGCGACATCTCCTGCAGCAGCTGCCCCGGTCATATCGACCAGCGAAGTGGCTCGCAGTACCGTGCAGCTCTACTCCACCTCCTGGCGACAGTGTGTCTTACGGTAGTGGTCCACCAGGCCTGGATACGCACGTTGCGCACCCGATATGACCACCGCAGCCAGATAGGCGGCGTGGGCTGAGCACTCAGTCACCTACACCACCAGATCGCCCAGCTCCACTAGATTGTTCCTGGCCTCTCCAAAGCAGCCCATGTAAGGCTGCCTCTGTACGGTCGTGGGTAAGGACGGAGAGCGCCTTGGTGCACGCAATTATGGTATCCTGGCGCTGCTCAAATATCCTGCACTGGCACAAAAGGAGGCAGAGCCCTCGAAGAGCACCCGCTGAGCCTCGCTGAACAGTAGCAGCCAGGTCAGCATCTTACCCTTGCTGTGGTTCCAGGCAGACACCTGTCTCTGCGGGCTGAGAGCTGGTCCCACCTACTACGCTCAGAGGAGCCAGAAAAGCGCCGGCATCTGTGGGCTTCCCAACACTGCCTCCTGCCGTGTTGCCTAGGGGCACTGGCACGCTGCTGGGGAGCCTCGCTACCACCGCCACTTCTGTTGTAGCCCTTGATTTTTATCCCAGCGCTCAATGTAAGATATCTGGTTACTAATATTTGTAACTTTTCCATTGAAATCTTCCAAGAGCCAGGAAAGGAACTCACTCAGTAAGAGAGGATACAACTCCTACCATTGTGACTATATTTGTGGCAAAGAAAATAGTGGTCTCAGTGGAAAATAATATTGTGATAGCTATTTCAGAGCTCCTTGGCCATGGCATATCCATGGATGTAATGTGCATACATAAGAATAATTAGCTATTTTTTTTTTTGTAAAATGTGATAAATCCGTAATTTTGGAGCAGGTATGTGTTAAAACAAAAGTTATGAGCCGGGCACGGTGGCGCAAGCCTGTAATCCCAGCACTTAGGGAGGCTGAGACAGGAGAATCGCGAGTTCAAAGCCAGCCTCAGCAACGGCGAGGTGCTAAGCAACTCAGTGAGACCCTGTCTCTACATAAAACACAAAACAGGGCTGGGGATGTGGCTCAGTGGTCAAGTGCCCCTGAGTTCAATCTCCAGTACCAAAAATAAATTTTAAAAAACCCCAAAAGTTATGTACATGTATTAGTATCAACAAGCTTGGATATGTATTTTGGCTTAATTTACATTTACATGGCTTAATTGTATAAGTATCTAGTGGAAGCCCAAAAGGCCATGGAGGAGGGGAATTCCTAAATGATTCTTCTGTTGCCTGATTTGAAAGTTAATGGAAAGATCAAACGGAATCCGGACAGGAAGCCTGTGCGTAGAGATAAAACCAGTGTCTCCTGAGGTTTATTCTGCCTTGTTTATTAATTATCTGAGTCCCTCACTGGTCCCAAGAGGAATCAGGATAGGAGTGAGAGGGAAGGGAACCTTCGTCATAGGCTGGAGTAAGGGCCCACAGTCCCAGAATGGTGGCAGGACTCATAGCCACATGATTCAGTCAGGGGACCTCTTGCTTTAACACAGAAATCAGAGCCCAGAGTTAATCCTAATTACTATGGCTTTAAAACCACCAGGGGTAAGAGAAGCAGAATGTCATAAAGTGGTAGGACTTGGGAGGAAAAGAATCTAGCTCATCCTCTGTACAGGACTTATGGTCACATTTGATGATGAGAGTCATTGAAGTATAATTTATGTACAGTAAAATTTACCTTTTTAGTGCATAGCATACAACTATGAGTTTTGGTATATACAAGTATGTGACTTGCACTACAATCAGTATGTTAAACAGTCCATCATCCCAGAAATTCCTTCATGCCCCTTTGTAGTCTTACCTTTCCTGCCCCCAGTCCCTGTCAACTACTGATCTTTTTCCTGACTCTACAGCTTTGTCTGTTCTAGAATATAGAGTAAATAGACTCATGTACTATGTAGTTATTTGAGTTAGGTTTCTTTCATTTAGCATGATGTATTTGAAGTTTATTTCTGCTGTTGTGTGTATCATATCTTCTTCTGACTTTGATTCAGACTTATTTTAATCATTTGCTAACCCAAATGAACTCTTATGGATTTGGAAACCCTGATTCCAACTGCATAACTGAGGGACCCAAGTCCCTGGAGGCCAATGCCTCTTTCATCCCTGGATTTCTTCTTGGTGTAAAAGAAGGACTGTCATCACCCTTAGAAATGTAGCATGGATTTCAGATATCCAAATATCTGAGGGAAATATCCAATGGATGTGAGGGAATATCCAAATATCTAGCGTTGGGGGGATTTGGGATAGCATTATAAAGAACCATTCACATTTAGATGTTGACAAGAATGTCACCTGTTCAGTATTGGTGCTGCCTTATCATAGTCTCTTAGTTTTTTCGAGATTGAAGGGAATTTAGTAGTCATCTATGCCAGGGTTTCTCAAGCTCAGAACTATTGACATTTTGACTAGATGATTCTTTGTTGTGAAAATCTGTCCTGTGCATTGTAGAATATTTAACAGCATTCCTGACCTCTACCCACTAGATGCTAGTAGCAATTCCTCAGCGGAGACACTCAGAAATATCTCCAACTGGGCATGGTGGCATGTACCTGTAATCCCAGCGGCTTGGGAGGCTGAGGCAGGAAGATTGCAAGTTCAAAGCCAACCTCAGCTGTCCTAATTTAGCAAGGCCCTAAGAAACTTAGATGCTGTCTCAAAAATAAAAGGGGTGGGGACATGGCTCAGTGGTTAAGCGCCCATAGGTTCAATCCCTGGTTCCCTCGTGCTCACCCCCAAAAAGATCTCCAGACATTACTCATTAATCTAGGCCAATCCCCCCAATTTATCAATGTAGCTATATAATGTACATTGGGGTTTATAGGTAATTAATGCCCAAGGAAGACTGGATCCATGCTTCCTTATGGTGGTCTTTTCATTGCTTTATATTATTCTACCTCCCTCTTTGTGTATTTATTTTATAGCCTCAAAAGATAGGTTAAAGGTTAAAATTCTGTAGTGCTTTATCACTTCCAGCCCTTAGTGGTAACATATCCGAGTAAATAGATTAGGAGTGAATAACTATTGACCACTGGAGTATTAGATACTCCAGCGTATCTGATTAAGTTCTGCTGAGAGGCATTTGTAAGATACCATTGATGACCAAATATAATTTAAATGTTTATTACATCATTTACTTTCAGTTAAATCTGGATTACTTACTCCATTATAGACTAGGAAACTGAGTCACAGAAAGGCAATAAAATTTGCCCCAAGTCTCATAGATAGTAAGAGGTAGAGAACCAGGATTGTCCAACTCTAAATTATTGTCATTTCCCCTTAGCCTCACTGATGCTCAACTTTACTCACCCCACCAAAAAAAAAAAAAAAAAAAAAAAAAAAAATCCCATTTAGCCTCCTTGTGACCTGGTGATCTCTTTACACATATTATTTGATTTAATCCCTTCAACTTCCTTAAAGAGTACAGGATTTTATGTCCCACCCCTTTTTTAATAATTGAGGAAATTTAGGTTTAGAGATGTTTCATGACCTGCCAAAGTCACACAATAAGAAGTAAATCCTGGGGGCTGGGATTATGGCACAGTGGTAGTGTGCTCGCCTAGCACGCGTGAGGCACTGGGTTTGATTCTCAGCACCACATAAAAATAAGATAAAGATATTCTGTCCATCTACAACTAAAAAATAAATATTAAAAAAAAAAGAAGTAAATCCTGGGCTGGGTGTGGTGGAGCACATTTGTAATCCCAGCTACTCAGGAGGCTGATGCAGGAGGATCACAAGTCTGAGGCCAGCCTAAGGAACTTAGCAAGATCCTGTCTCAAAATAAAATTTTTTTAAAAAGGACTGGGGATGTAGCTCAGCTTGGCTAGCATGTGCAAGACCCTAGGTTTGATCTCTAGTGCAACACACATAAAGTCAGTCCTGGGTTGGAACATAGAACCATCAATGCAATGTTGGTTCATCATCTTCAAAGTTCATCTTCTTCACTATGCCAAAGTATAGAAAGGGAGAGAGAGAGAGAGAGAGAGAATGAATATATGGGAAAAGGAAGAGATGGAATTTTGGGAGGGAGAGACTGACAGGCTATGGGACTACAGTGAATGGACAGCAGGGTGGGATCATATAGCTATCTTGTGTATTACCCTAAGACCCTGGTATCACCAGCTTCCCATTCTTAAGGCAAGTCCTCATTGGTCTAAGTTGTTTTTACTCTTTATCAGTATTTGGACTATAACCAATGCTTTTGTTTAAAATTGACCTATATTTTATCTGACTTGATCTATATTAAAATCAATCTGCTTTGAGGTCACATCTGGATTTGAATTCAGGTGCAGCTACTTATTAGCCTGGTTTACTTTGAACAAGTTACCTAACCTCTCTGCATCCTACTATCATTAGGATAGTAATATATGCCTCAAAGAGTTATCATGAGGAGGAATTGAAATAATTATGTAAAGTGCCCATCCCAGTGCCTACCTAATAGATACTGAATTCTTGAGTTCTGTGGCTTTGATCTCTATTGTAAAAAATATTATCATAGAACAAAGAGAAGCAAAAGTTGAACTGGATTTGAAAATCTCTTTCCTGAATCTGGATATGATCCCTTCTGGGATAAGCATGTTCTACTTGAAAATTAAACTAACTCCCCTTTGTCCTGGGTGAGGAACATCTGTTGGAGCAGAAGTCCTCTGCTCAAGAGTATTGTGTTCAGTTGACTCTATGTGTGTAAAACTTTCCATGAGGAGCATTAGCTCAGCTTTACCCACCAAGGGACTGTGACTGCTCAAAACAAATCCAGACTGAGTCAACAAAAAGCATGTCCAGGAACAAAAAGCTACCCAGCCCTTTGTGAAAATCAATTGCTCCTGTTCTCCTGGGAATCTTTATGTTAAAATGGTCTATTATTTGACTAAAATTCTTGTTAAATTTTTCTGGTTATTAAGAAAAATCATGTGAGCAGAATTTCTCCACACAACCACTGAATCCAAAACTAAAGTTATAGCATTAAAGATGATTGTGCTTGCTGTGTTTATATTTGTTTAGTCTCCATAGTACACTGAACACCCAACAAAACACAGAGTACATCATTGCCTACTCTCCAAGAGCCTTGAGAAAGAGAAAGTTACAAAGTTTTTGGTGAATATTATCACTAGTTCTGGACTTAAGCATGAGGATGTCAGGAACTTTGAGAGGTTTCAGAGGGAAATCACACACACCCCAGAAAGTGATTAAAGGGCTTGATTTCTGGACTGCAGAAATCAAGACAAAAGCTTCTATTGGTCTAGTATGCCTCACATGCATTTGACATGGGGTTATTTAATGAAGGAATATTGGTCCAGAGATGAGATGAGAGAGAGGCAATAACACTCCCTAAATACAGAACATGATGAGTTTTACAGTTTAATGGAGCTTGAGAACCAGCTGGTCTACATTTCCATTAGGATAAAATAGAGAATTTCAATTAAATTGCAGAGAATTTTATATAATTAGGATATGAAGAATAATATGTAGAATTTTTGAATCCTAACATGTGGTTGCTAAATAGTTTGACTTTCGAATTCCGAAGTGTTAAAATTAGAAATGCTGGAGACCATTCAAGATAACTAGTTTTAAATGTGAAGTCCTCATGAGACAAAGTAATAGTTGTAGTTTTTTTTGTTTTAGGGAGTTTTGGGGGGGTGGGTTTTTTTTTTTTGGGTACTCCAGAATTGTTCTTGAGGTTGTAGGGAAATGCCTGTTGTTCATTGTAGTGGTAGACACCATGAAGTGCAGCACAAAGGTCCTGGCAGGTCAGTTAATGTGCTACTAGCAGAATCCCAAGGAAAGATCCTGTTCTTTAGATCAGACCTATCCTCCATTTTTTATTCCAGTTAAGATGAGGAAATTGCACTCTCCCTATCTAGTATTATAGGGGAGTATTGAGTGCCTATTATGGGTTCTCCAGCATGGCCAGCCTGTGATTAAATACTGCTACCACAGAAGCAGCGTTTCTGCCTGGGAGCCTCAATCTGTTACAAGATGAAGGAAAGTGATTTATTATCTGTGCTCCAGAAAGTAAGTAGGTGAGGTACGGAGAATGGTGACCCTTACTTATTTTGTACCTTTTGTCTCTTATATCTACTGAAATTGGAGTGTGAATGAAGGTTTTGGTGAAAGGGTAAAAATGGTGGAAGAGTTATTTAAACTGAAAAGAGACCTAGGAGGAGCAAGAGGAGAGGGAAACATAAAGAAGAATTTAAACAGGGCACAGTGGCGCATGCCTATAATCCCAGCAGCTCAGGAGCCTGAGACAGGATCATGAGTTCAAAGCCAGCCTCAGCAAAAGTGAGGCCCTAAGCAACTCAATGAGACTCTGTCTCTAAATAAAATACAAAATAGGGCTGAGGATGTGGCTCAGTGGTCGAGGGCCCCTGAGTTCAATCCCTGGTTACCCCTCCTCCTGCAAAAATAAAAGAAGAAATTAAGGTGAGGTGGAATTGAAGAGCTCACAGAGGAACAGATACTATTAGGATTATATGGCTTTTTTTTACAGTAGATATAATTATCTCCATTTAAAGGATAAGAACAGCCTCAAATACTTAAGGTCACACAACTGACTGGTGGAACCAGCAATCAGACTTTTGATTGTGTGACTCCAGAATCCAGGCTTACACACACACAACACACACACAACACACACACACACACACACACACACACAGAGCTTTGTTCCTATATTTCCAGTGCTACACATCTGGAATTAATGATCAATTGATGACTCTTATTAATGATCTGATGGATAACAGACAAGATAGGACTCTGCCTTCTTAAATTGTTTTTTATTTTTTCAGTTTTTTTGTTTGTTTACTTGTTTTTGTGGTGTTGGGGACGGAACCCAAGGCTTTGTGCATGCTAGGCACATGCTCTATCACTGGATTACATCCCCAGCTCCTACTTTCTGAATCTTGCTGCCTATTTTGAGAAGCTTTCCCAATTAAGTTATAGAACCACATAGATCAATAAGTTTCTCTTTGTATCTCCTTTCCCTGATGCATTTATGTGCTAGGGGAGCTGTGGAGTGTGGGGGTGTTAAAGCATTTCCTCATGAATATTTGCAAAGCTGTGTACATTCCATCACTACTGCTGCTTCATTCCAACCAATATGGAGACAGAAGTAGAAGGAAGAGAAGATTATAAAAGAAAGGCTTTTTGTGCAATAATTGGATGGGGGTCTGTGGGACTGAGTGGGGGAAGGGAAATTACCATGAAAGTTTTCAGTATGTTCTTTTTGCCAGCAGCACAGCTGTTCAGCTCCAAAAGCATATTCATGGGCTGGATTTCAAAGGAATAAGATCATCCTTTTGGCTTCAACTAACTTTTCCCCTCTTTGTAAACTTGTTTGAATTTTTGTGTGTGTGTGTGTAGATGGATACAATACCTTTATTTTATTTATTTATTTTTATGTGGTGCTTGAAGGATATGAAAAAACAACTCCCAGGGAGAAAAGAAGGACAATGGGTCCCAGGGAGAGAAGGAAAACAGTGGGCTCTGAACTTTCACCATTTCCCAAAAACAATGGGCTCTGAACCACAGCCTTATCTACAACTGTTCCCTCTGACTGACACATTCTGCTATGATTCAGTCTGACTAAACCCTGTAAAACTCAGACCCCCATTGTAACCAGTTGCCATTTTCTCTCTTGAAAATGTGCCCCCCTCCAGTGCTTATCCTTTGAGGTCTATCTCTGTTTCTTTTTCTTTTCTTTTCTTTTCTTTGGTACCAGGGATTGAACTCAGAGGCACACGACCACTGAGCCACATCCCCACCCCTATTTTGTATTTTATTTAGAGATGAGGTCTCACTGAGTTGTTTAGCACCTTGCTTTTTGTTGAGGCTGGCTTTAAACTTGGCGATCCTCACGCCTCAGCCTCCTGAGCCACTGGTTTTTCTTTCATTTTGCTTTCATTTGGTGCCAAAATGTGGAACAGAATTTGAGGCTCTTTACCCTTCCTCGTCCTAATGTT
The DNA here is from genome assembly GCA_004024805.1 of Geosciurus inauris. Taxonomy (NCBI): domain Eukaryota; kingdom Metazoa; phylum Chordata; class Mammalia; order Rodentia; family Sciuridae; genus Geosciurus; species Geosciurus inauris. Next base: position 20,423 of record PVHX01016499.1, on the reverse strand, counting down.
TTCAGTACAAAGGATCAACTCAGTGCCCCACTTGATTGAATCCTCAGAAACATTAGAACAGAGATCTGTGATGCTTAACGTTTGTTGCTGGTGCCAAATGCCTATACAAATATGAACAGTGGACACTAGAGCATTTTTTTAAATGTTATTTAATGTTTTATACCTTTATTTATTTATTTTTATGTGGTGCTGAGGATTGAATCCAGTGCCTCACAGGTTCTAGGCAAGCACTTTACAACTGAACTATAAATAACTTCAATCCTAGAGCATTCTCTTAAAATGCAAAAGTTTGTTTGGGCTCTTTTCCTCTGTGAGCCAAGAGTAGTAGGAATTCCTGGAAGTAGCTGGAGCCCTTGAGATTTAGGCCAGAGAGAGAGAGAGAGAGAGAATATGAATCTGCAGGGGAGGTATGCTGATAGATTGGTAGTCATTTGCAGATCCAGGGCAGCCTAAGAACAAATAGCCGGGCGCGGTGGCTCATGTAATCCCAGCACTTAGGGAGGCTGAGACAGGAGAATCACGAGTTCAAAGCCAGCCTCAGCAATGGCGACGTGCTAAGCAACTCAGTGAGACCCTGTCTCTACATGAAACACAAAATAGGGCTGGGGATGTGGCTCAGTGGTCGAGTACCCCTGAGTTCAATCCCCAGTACCAAAATATATATATATATATATATATATATATATCTTGAGACAGTTGTCCCTGACCCATAAGTTCTCTTGCTTGCATCTGCAGTGCTGAGAAATTGCCTTCAGCTCTCACTCTGTCCCTTATACTTGAATTTGTTATGGGGTTAAAGGAATTGTCAAGGGCTGGGGATTAGCTCAGTAGTTGAGCCCTTGCTTGGCATATACAGGGCCCTGGGTTCAATCTCCGGTACTGCACAAAAAAATAAAATAAAATAAATTGCCAGACACGGTGGCACAAGCCTATAATCCCAGCACATAGGGAGGCTGAGACAGGAGAATCGCAGAGTTCAAAGCCAGCCTCAGCAATGGTGAGACGCTAAGCAACACAGTGAGACCCTGTCTCTACATAAAACACAAAATAGGGCTGGGGATGTGGCTCAGTGGTCTAGTGCCCCTAAGTTCAATCTCCAGTACAAAATAAAATAAATTTATCAATTGTCAGTTAATTACTTGGGGGGAAAACCAGTTTGCAAAATTATCTAAACAAGAAGCTGCTTTAAACGAAAGGTATGTACATCCACCAAAATAAGCGTGCACAGGCAGATAGATAACAGTAGGTTTGACCTGAGGAAGCCCCCTGGTCTACCTTACCAGGTGCTAAGGTAGACCCACATACTTGCACAGTAAGCCTAGTCTAAGTACCCTAACCCACATTTCAGTAGTCTTCTGTTTGGGGAGCCAGCTGACCAGCAAAAGGCCCCTTCTAAGCGTAGTGCTCAGAAAAACTATGGTTTTTCTCTATCTGTGTGCTCAAATAATGGCATAAATCAAAGTGTCACCTAATTAATTAGTTTATTGAAATATTTTGCTATAAGTATGGAGATTCCTTAGAAAACTTGGAATGGAACCACCATTTGAGCCTGCTATACCACTCCTCGGTCTATACCTAGAAGACTTAAAAACAGCAAACTACAGTGCTGCAGCCACTTCAGTGTTTATAGCAGCTCAATTCACAATAGCTAAACTGTGGAACCAACCTAGATGCCCTTCGATAGATGACTGGATAAAGAAACTGTGGTATATATACACAATGGAATATTACTCAGCAATAAAAGAGAATAAAATTATGGCAGTTGCAGGTAAATGGATGGAGTTGGAGAATATCATGCTAAGTGAAGTAAGCCAATCTCAGAAAACCAAATGCCAAATGTACTCATTGATAAGTGGATGCTGATCCATAATGTGGGGAAGGTCATGGGAACAATGGTGGAACTCTGTTCACAGGAGTGTAAGCGGGGAGGGGGCATGGGGACAGTAAAGGTGGTGGAATTTGATGGTCATCATAGCCCTAACTTTATGTAAGACTGCATATATGTTGTGATTCTATACACCTTACAACTAGAGAATTGATATGTTATCCTCTATCTATGTACAATGAATCAAATTGCACTGTTATCATGTAAGCCTAAATAGAACAAATAAATAAATTAAATAGGAAAAAATATTTTGCTATAAAATATAAGATAATTGTAAAACATTCAAACAATACAGAGAAATATAATAATAAAAATTTTTAAAGTCTTCCTTTCTTGGAAGGCAGTGGTGCATGTCTGTAATCCCAGCTACCCAGCAGGCTGAGGCAGGAGGATCACAGGTTCAAGGCCAACTTGGGCAATTTAGCAAGACCCTGTCTCAAAATAAAAGACTGGGAATGTAGCTCAGTGGTAAAGAACTTGCTTAGCATGTTATGAGGCCCTAGGTTCCATCCACAGTATGGAGGAAGGAAGAAAAAAGCCTTCCATTCCACATTTCCTTGCTGGTCTTTTTCTCTAGAGGTAACCACTATCTATAGTTAGTTTGGTATCTTTCCTGACATCATCTCTTTCTTATTTATTTATTTTTCAATTTTTTTTTTTTTTGCTTAAACCTGTTGTCATTTTTTAAATACCTTTATTTTGTTTATTTATTTATTTTGATGCGGTGCTGGGATCGAATCCAGTGCCTCATGCATGCTAGGCAAGCACTCTGCCACTGAGCCACAACCCCAGCCCTTTCTTATTTATTTTTAAGAAGAATTAGCAAATCAAGGAAATTGATCTATTTGTGATAGATATTACAAATACTTTTCCTTTTTATACTTTTGTTTTGATTCTGTTTATGATTGTGTGTGTGTGCATGCTTATGTGTGATTTAAAAAATATCTAGTCAAATTTATCAACCTTTCTCTTTGGCTTCTGGGTATGTTAAGGTTAGGTTTTCCCACTCTGAGATTATAAACATATTTTTCATAGCTTTTTGTTTTTCCTGGTACACTAAGGCATTTATCTTTTAAATATTTAAGTATTTGATCCACTTGATTTTTTAAATATTTTTTTTTAGTTATACATGAACACAGTGTCTTTATTTTGTTGCCTTATTTTTATGTGGTCGAGGATCGAACTGAGGATCGAACCCAGTGCTTCACACATGTGAGGCAAGCGCTCTGCCACTGAGCCACAAACTCAACCCCTTAATTTTTTCTTTTTTTAAATTTTGTGATGCTGGAATTTGAACCCAGGGCCTTACACATGCTAGGTAAATGCTCTAACACTGAACTTCAACCCCAGCCCCTGAAATTTTTTCATATAAAGGATTAGGTAAGGCTTCAACTTTTGTTTTCTAAATAGCTAACTGGTTGTCCCAGCACCTCTTTTTAACAATTATCCTTTCTCCATTCATGAAAAGCCACTTTTATTATTTAGTAAATTCCTCTATGTATTTCAGGTCTCTTTTAAAACTATTTTGTTGGGTTCAATGGTACCATCTATAATCTCATCAACTTGGGAGGCTGACGCAAGAGGATTGCTGGTTTGAGGCTGGTTTCAGCAATTTAGCAAAGCCCAAAGCAACTTAGCAAGACCTTGTCTCAAAATTTAAAAAAATAAAAAAAATTAAAAAGGTCTGGGGATATAACTCAGTGGGTTCAATCCCCAGTACCAAAAACATGCAACAACCAAAAAACTATTTTTTCCATCAGTCTGTTTATGTTTTAGTAATAGAACCATACTGTTTTAGAAATTTTCAAACATATATTACATACATGTGCACGCAAGTGTACACACACACATATATATAGACACATACTATATTGTTGTGCTACTTTTTAATATTGGGCATTTCTTCCTCCAACTATCCTAGTTATTTTGGGTATTGCCTTTCCCCAAAATGCACGTATTTTCTTGCTGTTGCTTATACTAGTTTCTCTTCCTAGTGTATAATACTACATCAAATTTTTCCAATTCCTACCATGCAAAATGCTGCTTGTTCTCTAAGATCTAGTTAAAATGGTACTTCCTCCTTGAGGTCACTAACCCTTGCATTCTCATCTTGTTACTCCCCATGACACAGTATGTTTATTAAATAAAATTAATGTTTTTTTAGTCATGTATTTTATCTATTAAAGAAGTAAGATGATTTTAGTATTATATATATTTTTTCCTTCTTCATGGCTGAGTAAAACTCCATTACCACATTTTCTTTCTTTTTAAAAATTTACTTATTCTTCTTAGGTATACATGACAGCAGAATGCATTGATTCATTGTCCACAAATGGACCACAACTTTTCATTTCCCTGGTTGTACATGATATAGAGTTGCACCATATGTGCAGTCATACATGAACCTAGGGCAATGACGTCCATTTCATTCCACCATCTTTCCTGGCCACATATCCCCTCTCCTCTTCTCCCCTGCCCTCCTCTCCCCTTTAACCAAAGTTCCTCCATTCTTCCTGTGCCCCCTCGCCCATTATGGATCAGCATCCACTTATCAGAGAGAACATTCGACATTTGTTTTTTGGGATTGGCTTACTTTGTTTAGTATGATATTCTCCAGCTCCATCCATTTACCTGCAAATGCCATAATTTTATTCTCTTTTATTGCTGAGTAATATTCCATTGTGTATATGTACCACAGTTTCTTTATCCATTCATCTATTGAAGGGCATCTAGGTTGGTTCCACAGTTTAGCTATCGTGAATTGAACTGCTATAAACGAAGTGGCTGTTTCCTTATACTATGCTGTTTTTAAGTCCTTTGGGTATATACCAAGGAGTGGGATAGCTGGGGGGTTAAATGGTGGTTCCATTCCAAGTTTTCCAAGGAATCTCCTATACTGCTTTCCAGATTGGTTGCACCAATTTGCAGTCCCACCAGCAATGTATGAGTGTGCCTTTCCCCCCACATTCCTCGCCAACACTTACTGTTGTTTGTATTCTTGATAACTGCCATTCTGACTGGCGTGAGATGAAATCTTAGAGTAGTCTTGATTTGCTTTTCTCTAATTGCTAGAGATGTTGAACTTTTTTTATATATTTGTTGATCAATTGTATATCTTCTTCTGAGAAGTGTCTGTTCAGCTCCTTAGCCCATTTATTGATTGGGTTGTTTGGTTTTTTTTGTTGTTGTTGTTAAGTTTTTCGAGTTCTTTATATATCCTGTAGATCAGTGCTCTATCTGATGTGTGTGTGGCAAAAATTTGCTCCCAGAATGAGAATGTAGGCTCTCTCACCTCATTGATTGTTTCTTTTGCTGAGAAGAAGCTTTTTAGTTTGAATCCATCCCATTTATTTATTCTTGATTTTATGTCTTACACTTTAGGAGTCTTGTTAAGGAAGTCAGGCCCTAATCTGATGTGATGAAGGGTTGGGCCTACCTTTTCTTCTATTAGGCGCAGGGTCTCTGGTCTAATTCCTGGGTCCTTGATCCACTTTGAGTTGAGTTTTGTGCATGGTGAGAGATAGGCGTTTGGTTTCATTTTGCTTCATATGGATTTCCAGTTTTCCCAGCACCATTTGTTGAAGAGGCTCTTTTCTCCAATGTATGTTTTTGGTGCCTTTGTCTAGTATAACTGTATTTATGTGTATTTGTCTCTGTGTCTTCTATTCTGTATCATTGGTCTACATGTCTATTTTGGTGCCAGTACCATGCCATTTTTGTTACTCTACCTTTGTAGTATAGTTTAAGGTCTGGTTTTGTGATGCCTCTTGCTTTACTCTTCTTGCTAAGGATTGCTTTGGCTATTCTGGGTCTCTTATTTTTCCAAATGAATTTCATGGTTGCCTTTTCTATTTCTATAAGGAATGACAGTGAATTTTAATTGGAATTGCATTAAATTTGTATAGAGCTTTGGGTAGTATGGCCATTTTGACAGTATTGATTCTGCATATCCAAGAGCATGGGAGATTTTTCCGTCTTCTAAGATCATTTTCAATTTATTTCTTTAGTGTCCTGTAGTCTTCATTGTAGAGGTCTTTTGCCTCTTTTGTTAAATTGATTCCCAAGTATTTTATTTTATTTTTTCTTGAGGCAATTGTGAATGGGGTAGTTTTCCTAATTTCTCTTTCAGAGAGTTCATCACTGATGTACAGAGAAATGCATTTGATTTATGAGTATTGATTTTATATCCTGCTACTTTGCTGAGTTCATTTATTAATTCTAGAAGTTTTCTGGTGGAATTTTTTGGTTCCTCTAAGTTACAATTGTGTTGTCGGCAAATAATGATAGTTTGAGTTCTTCTTTTCCTATTCATTATTGCATTAAGCTCATTCATTTAATTTCTTTCATCTATTGCTCTGGCTAGTGTTTCAAGGACTATGTTGAATAGCAGTGGTGAAAAAGGGCATCCCTGTCTTGTTCCCCTTTTTAGAGGGAATGATTCCAATTTTTGTCCATTTAGGATGATGTTGGCCTTTGGTTTAGCATAGATAGTTTTTACAATGTTGAGGTATGTTCCTACTATCTCTAGTTTTTCTAGTGTTTTGAACATGAATGGGTACTGTATTCTGTCAGATGCTTTCTCTGCATCAATTGATATAATTGTATGATTCTTATCTTTAAGTCTATTGATGTGATGGATTACATTTATTGATTTCTGTATATTGAACCAACCTTGCATCCCTGGAATGAACTCCACTTGATCATGGTTCACTATTCTTTTAGTATGTTTTTGTATGCAATTTGTGACAATTTTATTGAGAAATTTTGCATCTATGTTCATCAGGGATATTGGTCTGAAATTTTCTTTCTTTGATGTGTCTCTGGTTTTGAGATCAAGGTGATACTAGCCTCATAGAATGAGTTTGTAAGGGTTCCCTCCTTTTCTATTTCATGGAATAATTTGAGGATTATTAGTATTAATTCTTCTTTGTACATCTTGTGGAACTTGGCTGAGAGTCCATCTGGTCCTGGGCTTTTCTTGGTTGGTAGGCTTTTTTTTTTTTTTTTTAAATATTTATTTATTTTTTTTAGTTGCAGGTGGACAGAATATCTTTATTTTATTTTTATGTGGTGCTGAGGATTGAACCCAGTGCCTCACGTGTGCTAGGCGAGCACACTACCACTGCGACACAACCCCAGCCTGGTTGGTAGGCTTTTTTTTTTTTTCAGTTGTATATGGACACAGTATCTTCATTTATTTTTTATGTGGTGCTGAGGATCGAACCCAGTGCCTCATGCATGCTAGGCAAGCGCTCTACCACTGAGCTACAATCCCAGCCCAGTTGGTAGGCTTTTGATGGTGTCTTCTATTTCCTTGTTTGAAATTAATCTGTTTAAGTTGTGTATGTCTTCCTGGTTCAGTTTGGGTAGGTCATATGCCTCTAGAGATTTGTCAGTGTCTTCAGGGTTTTCTGTTTTACTGGAGTATAAGTTTTCAAAATAGTTTCTAATTATCCTCTGTATTTCAATAGTGTCTGTCATGATATTTCCTTTTTTTTTTTTTCTCTACCGCTGAGCTACAGCCCCAGCCCATGATATTTCCTTTTTCATCACAAATTTTAGTAATTTGGGTTCTCCCTCTCCTTCTTTTCATTAGAGTGGCTAAGGGTTTGTCAATTTTGTTTATTTTTTTAAAGAACCAGCTTTTTGTTTTGTCAATTTTTTGAATTGTTTCTTTTGTTTCAATGTTATTAATTTCAGCCTAATTTTAGTTATTTCCTGTCTTCTACTTCTTTTGATGTTGGTTTGTTCCTCTTTTTCTAGGGCTTTGAAATGTAGTGTCAGGTTGTTTATTTGTTGACTTTTTCTTCTTTTAATGAATGAGCTTATGAACTTTCCTCTTAGCACTGCCTTCATAGTGTCCCAGAGATTTTGATATGTTGTATCGAGTTCTCATTTACCTCTAATAATTTTTTTAATCTCTTCCCGGTGTCTTCTGTTATCCATTTATCAGCATATTATTTAGTCTCCAAGTGTTGGAGTAGTTTCTATTTTTTAATATGTCATTGATTTCTAATTTTATTCCATTATGGTCTGATAGAATGCAGGATAGTATCTCTATTTTTTTTTTCTGTATTTGCTAAGACTTGCTTTGTGGCATAACATACGATCTATTTTGGTGTATCTGCTTGTTGATAAATGGAATATTCTATATATGTCTGTTAAGTCTAAATTATTGATTGTTTTATTGAGTTCTATGGTTTCTTTGTTTAGTTTTTGTTTAGAAGACCTATCCAGTGGTGACAGAGGTGTGTTAAAGTCACTCAGTGTTATTGTGTTATGGTCTATCTGATTCTTGTAGTTGAGAAGGGTTTGTTTGATATGCATAGATGCCCCATTGTTTAGGACATATTTACAATTGTTATGTCTTGTTGATGTATATATAATTCCCTTAAGCAGTATGAAATGTCCTTCTTTATCTCTTTTCACCAACTTTTGGTTTGAAGTCCACTTTATCTGATACGAGGACGGAAACCTCTGCTTGTTTACATGGTTCATGTGAATGATACATTTTTTTCCCACCCTTTCACTTTCAGTCTGTGGATGTCTTTTCCTGTGAGATGAGCCTCTTGAAGGCAGCATATTGTTGGGTCTTTTTTTTTTTTAATCCAGTCTGTCAACCTAAGTCTTTATTTTGTTTTTTGTTGTTGTTGTTGTTTTGGTACCAGGGATTGAACTCAAGGGCACTTGACCACTGAGCCACATCCCCAGCCCTATTTTGTCTTTTATGTAGAGATAGGGTCTCACTGAGTTGCTTAGCACCTTGCCATTGCTGAGGCTGGCTTTGAACTCATGATTCTCCTGTCTCAGCCTCCCTAAGTGCTGGGATTACAAGCTTGCACCACTGTGCCTGGCTTGTTTTGTCTTTTATTTAGAGACAGGATCTCACTGAGTTGTTTAGTGCCTCACTGTTGCTGAGGCTGGCTTTGAACTCATGATTCTTCTCTCTCAGCCTCCCAAAGTGCTGGGATTACAGGCCTGCGCCACCGCACCCGGCTCAACCTATGTCTTTAAATTGATGAGTTTAGGCCATTCACTTTCAGGGTTATTATTGAAATATGATTTGTAATCCTGATCATTTTGGTTTATTTTTGGTATTTAACTTGACTTGGTTTATTTTGGCCTTTCCTTTAGTGTAGTTCCTGTCTTTGAAGATTTTCATTGTTGGTTATCATTTCCTTCTCATGGAATATTTTGCCAAGAATGCTCTGTAGTGCAGGATTTCTCACTGTAAAGTCATTTAACTTTTGTTTATAATGGAAGGTTTTTATTTTATCATCAAATCTGAAGCTTAATTTTGCTGGATATAAGATTCTTGGTTGGCATCCATTTTCTTTCAGAGCTTGGTATATGTTGTTTCAGGATCTCCTGGCTTTTAGGGTCTGGGTTAAAAAATCTGCTGAGATCTGAATTGGTCTCCCCCTATATGTAATCTGATTCCTCTCTCTTCTGGCCTTTAAAGTTCTTTTCTTATTCTGTATGCTAGGCATTTTCATTGAAGAGATTGTATATTCCTTTAGTTTGAAACTCTGTGCCTTCTTCTATCCTGATAAATCTTAAATTTGGTCTTTTGATACTATCCCATAATTCTTGGATGTTCTGTTCATGGTTTCTTACCATCTTCACTGTGTGGTCAACTTTATTTTCAAGATTGCATATTTTGTCTTCATTATCTGAGGTTCTGTCTTTCAAGTGATCTAGTCTGTTGGTGATGCTTTCTATTGAGTTTTTTATTTGGTTTATTATTTCCTTCATTTCAACAATTTCTGATTGTTTTTTTCCCCCACAATCTCTAGCTCTTTCTTAAAGTAATCTTTTGCTACCTGTATTTGCTCCATTATCTCTTTGTTGGTGTGATCAGTGGTTACCTTTATTTGCTCTCTTATCTCTTTGTTGGAGTGATCAGTGGTTACCTTTATTTGCTCTCTTATCTCTTTGTTGGAGTGATCAATTTTTGCCTATATTTGCTCACCCAAGTCCTTCTTTAATTCACCGATCATTTTAATTATATACATTCTGAATTCTTTCTCTAACATATCATCAACTGTGCTGTCAATGGATTCTATTATTGTAGTATTTTGGTTTGTTTAGGGTACTTTCTTCCCTTGTTTTTTTCATGTTGATTGTGTGTCTTCCTTTCTTGCAGTGCCAATCTGAGGTATTGTGGTTTTTGTCCTATAATCTTGTAGTGACCCTACAGATTACCTGTACCTCACCTTGGAGTTCACTTCCAGTACCCAGCAGGTCTCCCCAGATGGACACTACTGAAACTAAAGATGGTGGCAGTGGTAGTGGAGGTAACTCAGGATAGCAGTGGGGGTGGCCCAAGGTGGATATAAACACTTTCAGGGGTGGGACTGAAAGGGTGGGGCTTACAATAGCTTTGGGCTGATTGATCAGAGATGCAGCACTGTGGTGTGCTGAACTGTCGCAGGCCACTATCTCCAGGCCCTGTCTGTTGTCCCAGGGTGGAGATTACTGCATGGGGAGGACTATGGCGATGGCTGCAGTGTCCCAAGATGGGTATAGGAAGGGAGCAACCGCATGGACTTCCACTCTGCGCAGGGGTGGTCCTGGGCCTGGGTTCTCACATAGGCTTGCCGGGAAGGTCCTAGGCTCCTGTCGGGGATCCCTGGAGGCAGTCCTGGGCCTTGATCTGGGTTCCTACTTGGGTCTGCAGATTGGAGGGGGGAAGTCCTGGGCCTGACCTTGGCTGGGCTCCCGCAGATGTCTCTGGGGTTAGTCCTGGGCCTTGGCTTGGGCTCGTACAGGTTGGCAGGGGCTCTGGCACAGAACAAGGGACATTCCTGGCTAGTATTATATTTTATTAAATACAAAATAACATAAAATATTTCAGTGAAAACTACCCAAGAAAGTATAAAATAACTTCATAATTGGTTTTCTATACTTTGGTTTGGTCAAGAAGCTATTATAGGGCTGGGGTTGTGGCTCAGTGGCAGAGCGCTTGCCTCACTCATGTAAGGCTCTGGGTTCAATCTTCAGCACCACATAAAAATAAATAAACAAAATCAAGATATTAAAAAAAGAAACTATTTATAGGCAAGTGGAAGGTATCTATTAAACACTTATTGCAGTACTTACTGCCCTGAACATAAACTTAATGCTTTTTTGATACATATTATCTTTTTTAAAAAAATATTTTTTTAGTTGTTAATGGACTTTTATTTTATTCATTTATTTATATGTGGTGCTGAGAACCAAACCCAGGACCTCACACATGCAAGGCAAGTTCTCTGCCACTGAGCCACAACCCCAGCCCCGATACATTATTATCTTTTTTTTTTTTTTTTTTTAAATATATTTTTACTTGTAGGTGGACACAATGTCTTTATTTTATTGCTGTGTATGTGGTGCTGAGGATTGAACCCAGGGCCTCACGCATGCGAGGCAAGCGCTCTACCGCTGAGCTACAACCCCAGCCCCGATACATATTATCTTAGTAGGTGATCCTTGAAGGCAGACTAGGTCTGATTCATCTATGAACACTCCATATTCCCAGCACAGGAATCATTCATTTATTTACTCAGTAAGCATTTAGGAAGCAGCTACAATCTGTAGCACGTGGGTTTGAGTGCCCTTTGGGATATGAAGTGATAGGAGACATGATCCTAGCCTTCATAAACCTTACATTCTTGACCTTCATAAAACCTATAGTCTTGTTGGGACTACCAGGCTTTTAGGCATATGAAAATAACAATACTGAATAAAGTGTTAAATGAGTGGTGCTTATAAGAACCTCAGGAATTCAGAGAAATAATATATCTATATGTTGCTTTAAATGAGTTTAGGGTGATATTTTGGTTAGTGGGAATGGTATAAGCAAAGATTTCAAGGCAAGAATATACAAAGTACAAGTTTGAATGAATCAAGTGGTGGCAGTCTGGGTGTAGCTAAGAGGATGTAATTACAGTGATCATCTCTCCAAGTGTCCCAGGAGGCCAGACTTCTACATTCTACCTCTGATCTGCTCCAGACTCCTAGGAGACATAGAGGCTAAACATATTTTTCTAGTATAATGATAAAGTAGCCTCAGGAACCTGCTGGATCCTTAGTTCAGTCCAGAAGATAGAGTCCATGCCATCACTCTCATTCCACAAGCAAGAAAGGGAGCATGGATACTTTCCCTTTAGATAATTTGGGATCCTTGAGGGTTTTTAGCCTGAGAACCAGAAGCAGTGTATCCTGAGTACAAGGTTACAGGGTTACAGAAACAGTATTCCTCACTTAACAAACATGTATTATATGCCAGGCATAGGAGGTACTGGGAAAACAAATTGGAAGTGGATGAGAAGGAGGGATGGATGAAGGTAGTTTTGTTCATTTTTTTATATCACTTGATTCATCTCCTTTTCCACAAATCAGATTATGAGCAAGTCTAATGCCACACTCAAGATCCCCTCTTTTACAGGTGTTTAATAGACTATAATGCTCATGTCATCTTTCCATCTCACTGTTTCTCAGAGATCGCTGCCTTTTTTCTTGGGACCATAGTATCTCTATGTTTGCTGTTCTCCTCAGGAATCTGCCCATGGCACATCCTGCAGATCTGATCTTGTTCCAGAATGGTAAAAGGGCTCTGACTTTAACATTTAAAGCTTCTTTCTTGTAGAAAAATAGCCTCCTAAGATCATATAATTGTTTTTTTCCTTTTGGATGTGCTTCTTGAGCTTTACTAAAGACGTTTCTGTCAAGAAACTTCCTTACCATGAAAGCAACAGGATACGTTTCCTACATCTTGGGAATATAGACTTAGTTGAGAATTGTTGTTTTTCTACTCAAAGTGACATTACTTAGAGCCTGTTAAAAAGACCTAGTTTCAGACCCAACCATAACTACTGAATCAAAATCTGCATTTTAGCTGGGTGTGGTAGTACATACCCATAACAGGAGACTGAGGCAAGAGGATGGCAAGTTTGAAGCGAGCCTGGGCAACTCAGTGGGACCTTGTCTCAAAATAAAAAATAAGAAGGGCTGGAGGTGTGGCTCATGGTAAAGTACCCTGGTTTCAATTCCCAGTGCCATACACATAAACTGCATTTCATAGAAATAGTAAAGAGAAACAAATCAGATCTAGAGCTTACAATGCTGCTAGGCTGAGGACCATACTTTTAGTAACAAGATTCTAGAGTACGTGATATATTCTGCCTTAATTTATACAACTCTGAATACATGACTGCTTTTTTAAAGGACCTTTGCATCCCTGATCATCATTTCTCTTGTCAGTCTGTTTGACGAAAGAAGCTGTTAGACTGTGACATATCCACTTACATACTTGCCTTTTCAAGCAAACCTTGAAGGCTTTTGATCTAGCCAAACAAGCTTTATATTATGTGATTTATTTCTTATATTTCAAGATAGAATTCTCATGTACCAACATTATAGGAATTTTGTTAGAATAAAATGATAGTATTAGGCTGGGCATGATGGCACATGCCTGTAATCCCAGCTGTTTGGGAGGCTGATGCAGGAGAATCACAAGTTTGAGGCCAGCCTGGACAACTTAGTGAGACCCTGTCTCAAAATTTAAAATGTGGGAGAGAGAAAGTACTAAGGAGGTAGCTCAGGAGTAGAGCACTTGGCCTAGCATGCACAAGGCTCAGTGTTCAATCATTAGCCCTGCAAAAGAAAAAGAAAGAATTGGGTTGAAGAGGACTTTGGGGAAAAATTGGAAACATTAAATATCCATTGGTATTATTACTAAAGGGCATTCTTTCTTGTGTTTGTACCAGAGAAGACACTTTCTTTGCAAAGTCCTATGTTTCCAGTGAAAGTATGCTGTTTTTTTTTTTTTAATATTTTTTTAGTTGTAGATGGACACAATGTATTTTATTGCTTTGTATGTGGTGCTGAGGATCGAACCCAGGGCCTCACGCATGCGAGGCAAGTGCTCAACCGCTGAGCCACAATCCCAGCCCCGAAAGTATGCTGTTTTAATTTTTTTTTTTTTTTGGTACTTGAGATTGAACTCAGGGGCACTCGACCACTGAGTCACATTCCCAGCCCTATTTTGTCTTTTATTTAGAGACAGGGTCTCATTGAGTTGCTTAGCGCTTCGCTGCTGCTAAGGCTGGCTTTGAACTAGCGATTCTCCTGTCTCAGCCTCCCTAAGTGCTGGGATTGCAGGCTTGAGCCACCATGCCTGGATTTGTTTTAATTTTTTAACAAAAATATTTTTTTCTAAAAATACTGTAATTCATTAATTTTTAAAAAAAGGGGGGGGGGGCCAGGCGCAGTGGCACACGCCTGTAATGCTAGTGACTTGGGGGGCCAAGAAAGGAGGATCACAAGTTCAAAACCAGCCTCAGCAGAAGCAATGCACTAAGCAACTCAGTGAGACCCTGTCTCTAAGTAAAATATAAAATAGGACTGGGGATATGGCTCAGTGGTTGAGTACCCCTGAGTTTAATCCCTGGTATTCCCCGCCCTCTCCCCCAAAATAAGTAATATAGGAACCTGGAAAAATAAAATAGTATAAAAGGACATACAATAAAAAATAAGTTTCTTGTGGCTGGGGTTGTGGCTCAGTGGTAGGGTGCTTACCTAGCACATGTGAGGCACTGGGTTCAATCCTCAGCACCATATAAAAATAAATAAAAGTATTGTGTCTATCTACAACTAAAAATTCTTTTTAAAAGTTTCTCTTCTATAACTAGATACCTCTTTATCCCACACTAAGGCAATTACTATTATCAGTTTCTTTTGTATATCCCCAGAGAATTGTATGCAAATACAAGCATGTAGCTATATATTTTCATTTTCTAAAAAACCCCACAAAAGATAGCATATGCATATTATTCTGTGACTTGTTCTGTTTATTTAATATATCTCTGAGACATTTCCATATCTACATAAAATCTGCCTCACTTTTTTGACTTCTGCTTAGTCTGCTATGTGGGTACTTTTTTTTTTACTACTATGAACTTCTAAACTATTTGTCTTTATATATACAGGGAATTTCTTATAGGCAGCATATATGCAAATGGGTCTTGATTTTTCCCCTAATTTCACTATTTCTGCTTTTTTAAAATATTTTTTTAGTTGTTGAAGGACCTTTATTTTATTCATTTATTTATATGTGATGCTGAGAATCGAACCCAGTGCCTCACACATGCTAGGCAAGTGCTCTACCACTGAGCCACAACCCCAGCCCCTTTCTACTTTTTTTTTAAATATTTTTTTTAGTTGTTGATGGATTTTTATTTTATTCATTTATTATTTATATGTGGAGCTGAGGCTCGAACCCAGTGCCTCATGCATGCTAGGCAAGCAGTCTACCACTGAGGTACAGACCCAACCCCACTATTTCTGCTTTTTAATTGCGTTTATTTAGTCCATGTGCATTTAATAGGATTTTGATATAGTTTATATCTCATTTATTTTCTTTTTATCCTGTTTATTCTCTTCTCTTTTTTCCTTTTCTGTTTCTGTATTTTTCTCTTTTTTTAGGTTGAATATTTTTTATTATTTTATTTTATCTTCTTTGTTGATTTGTTAGATGTAATCCTTTGCTTTGTTAGTGGTTACTTTAGAGTTTATAGAATGCTTTTCTTACTTATCACAGTCTATCTTCAAGAGACAACATATCACTTTCTGCATAAAATAAGATGCACAAGAGTACTTCTTTTTTTTTTTTTTGGTACTGGAGATTGAACTCAGGGGCACTGGACCACTGAGCCACATCCCCAGCCCTATTTTGTGTTTTATGTAGAGATGGGGTCTCACTGAGTTGCTTAGCACCTTGCTGTTGATGCAACTGGCTTTGAACTCACGATTCTCGTGTCTTAACCTCCCTAAGTGCTGGGATTACATGCTTGTGCCACCGCGCCCGCCTGGCTGCACAAGAGTACTTCTATTTCTCCTGTTTAGTCACTATGTTATCAAGTCATATATTTTATGTCTACATATGTTATTAACCCCCTAATATATTGTTAATATTTATGTTTAAACATTAAGTTCCCTTTTACAGAATTTAATAGTAATAATAATATTCTTATACCATATTTACCCTTTAGTAATCAGTTCTGGTGCTCCTTATTCCTTTTTGTAGATCCATATTTCTGTTTAGTGACATTTGCCTTCTCTTTATTAATATGTTCTTTTGTGAGGGTATGCTGGGGAGTGAACCCAGGGGTACACTACCACTGAGCTATGTCACCAGCCTCCCTCCACTTTTTTTTTAATTTTGAAGTTAATTTATTTGAAAAGGTAAAAGCATAGAGGACTTCCCTTTCCATGCCAGAAAAACTGGCCTGTTCGGGAATTTGGCTCTATCTTTCTCCTGATTTCTCAGGTCTGATAAACAACTTAGTTTCAGCCTGGTGACCTGGAGTGTCAACTAAGTGACTCTGTTGTTCCTAGTGTAGGAGCTGAGTCCAAACCAATGGCCTTCTGTAAATTTCTTTTCTTTTAAAATATGACATCTTACTATGTTGAACGTCTGGACCTTGAACTCCTGGGTTCAAGGGACCTCCTGCCTCAGCCTCCCAAGAAGCTTCACCAGCCCTTTTATTTTTTTTTATTTTGAGATAGGGTTTGGCTAAGTTGTCCAGGTGCCCTTGAATTTGTGATCCTCCTGCCTTAGCCTCCCAAGTAGTTGGGATTATAGGCACATGCCACTGTGCCCAGCTCTCAGTAGGTTCTTTAACTTTATATCAGCTATCATATTTTAGAAACTGCAAAGATGGGGAGTATATTTGGCTTATATCCCACAAACTATATAGCATTTATCATATGATCCTCAGTGGTCTGGTTTGCTTTATGGACTCTAGAGCAAATCTTAATTTAGTAATTGTTTTCTAGACCAGGGGAAGTTAGAGCCTTTGTCAGGTATAATGGTAGTATGCTGTGGCTTCTAGAGCATAATGGGTGACTTCTTTATATGCCAAAGCCAAACTAAGAAATTAATAGATTACTCTGAAACATTTTGGAGTATTTCAAGTTGTAGGTCTCGTATATATCCACCATGGATCCTTGCTGCTACTTGCTGATTTTTCTTTTCTTTTCTTTTAATTTTTATTTTTTAGTTGTAGATGCACACAATACCTTTATTTAATTTTTTTATTTTTTTGTGGTGCTGAGGACTGAACCCAGTGCTTTACATGTGCCAGGCAAGCACTGTACCACTGAGCTACAATCCCAATCCCTTGCTGCTTTTTCTGAACTGCATTTTTTGTGACAGGAGTTTGACTCTATATTTTCTTTTATAATATCTAAAGTTAGGATTGGTCCATATAATATAATGGCTCTACTTGTTCTTTGATTTACATACATTTACATAATAAGCTCAGTCTTCAGCAAAAATAGCATTTTAATAATGTGAGTGGATGTGGGGATGAAGAAGTAATTTGTTTGTATCTTTTTTCTGTCTGTCTCTACTTGTTTGACCCTCTTTCTCTTGCCTTTCACTTAAATCAATATCAAATTTGATGTTTCTCTTAGTTGTGAAAGTACATTAAGGTTATATGGTATGTGATTATCCTACATTGTTCATTTAGCGTACATTTATTAAAATATATGACAAAAATTGTGCTAGGCTCTGGAAATAACCAATAAGAATTACACATTGTACTTGTCTTTTACAAACTATTAGTTCTTGAAGAAGACAGATATATAAAGAGATACTTACTCCATAGTCTGGTAAATATTTTTTTTGGTAGCGGGGATTGAATTCAGGGGTACTCAACCACAAAGCCATATCCCCAGCCCTGTTTTGTGTTTTATTTACGGACAGGGTCTCACTGAGTTGTTTAGTACCTCGCTGTTGCTGAGGCTGGCTTTGAACTCGCAATTCTCCTGTCTCAGCCTCCCAAAGGGCTAGGATGGTAAATATATTTTAATCAAGCATTTTATGAAACTTGAAGAGGGAAGTAGGTTGTTTTTTCAGGGATTGAAGAGGAGATTGTCAGAAATGTAGTTTGTAGTATTATTACTCTGGTCAGCATTGAATAGGATTTAAATGTACAGATTTTCTTTCAAAGGTGAAAGAAACATTTCTTCTTAAGATTAGAAGTTAATGTTCACATACTTAGATTTGACCTCACAGCTCCATGAGTTTACAAAAAGATCAAAGACTTCTCAAAGCATATGAATCATTTGCTAATCCTAACTTGGAGGTATCTCCTGGGTTTCATTCTATATAACATTTAGTCTGATCATTAATGAAATAGGTTTATGAATCATTTGGCTGAGGCTGGCTACTTAGTATATTAATTTGATGTATGATCATTAGGAAAGGAGGTGGGTTCAGATGTTAAAACTTAAGTGAAAACCTCTTCCTTCTTCAGGAAAGGCATTTTTACAGTGTAGGCTATTTATAGACTCACTTCCCCCAACAGACTGCACACAATAGAAGCCTGAAATCAAATGATAACCAGATGTGCCCATATGTCTCCAGTCTGGATTTTGAGGTTGTAAAATGCAGAGCCCCTGGGGAGTTGATCTCAGGCAGAAGCAGTGGAATCAGGCCCTAAGATCACTGTCAGTATTCAAGTAGCCCCTTAAAGCAGTCCCTAGGAATGAAAAAGGCAAGAAGAATATGCTCAAACTCACTTTTCCTGCACCTCTTCCTAGGTGGGAGATTATTTCTTTGTCAGTCACTTCACTGCCCAAGTCTGTAAGGCTATTGGACAAGATAAAAATGCTTTCTAGGAATATTTGCTGAAATACAGGAGGAAGATTGATACATTTTCCATGCAGTTGGTAGAGACAGTGGTTCTGTTGAGATGAGAAGAGCTCTGACATTAGAAACCCTTAATTATTTTTCATTCTTTACTATTCTTTCCCTGTTAAACTAACCCCAAATTATTTGTGGTGGTGTTGTGGTGATGTGTAAAGCACACACATAATGGTTTCTAGCTGGTAGAGCTTTTCCTTTTCTCCCACATCAGAGATTTTAAGAAAATAAAAACAACTTCCTCCTTCTATAAGCATCTGGAAAGATTCTCATGGAACTATCAGGGTTTAGAAAAGTTGTACTCAATTCTGGAAAATGTTCTCATAACCAGCTTGCTTCAATGGGCAGGGAGAAAAGAAAATAGCACTTTTAGAGACCTACTCTGCTCCGGGTACTGAACTGAGTATTTGACTTATCTCATTCCCTCTTCACAGGAATGCTGTAAAGTGAGTCATTATCATCTGTTTTACAGTTATGGAAACTAAGGTTCAGAAAGGTTAGGTAAATTGTTCACAGTCACACCACCAAGAAATGCAGCCTGGATTTAAACCTACAAAGTGAGATTTGCTGCCTGTAAAGCTCTTTCTCTTTCCACTGCACACTGCTACCTGCTGTGTGAACTCAGGCCTTCTCTTCACTATGTGCTTGCCTCTAATGTTTGCAGTATGATGTGAATTACCTGATAGTTAGAAAATATTGTACTGTTAAGTCTCACACTTACTATAGGAAAGGACCAAGAAAAAGGAACATGAGTTTTTAAGCCTCCCTGTTCACTCCTGTCTCTGAGATGCGAAGAATATTGCCTATTTTTCATGTTGTATCCAGAGCAAGTGCTATCAGGGAGCTATGATTTAAATCTCCTAAACAGACCTAGTTAACCCATCTACTCTGTGAGACACAAAAAATAGCTTATACCATAGTAGATGGGTGTACCATTTTGCCCTTTCTGACTCACAAGCCTGGTTTTGGAGTGTACTTCAGATGTGACCAGAGGTGCTCGTGAAGGAGTCAGGTCTGTGCACTAACCCTGTAGCTATTGTTTTTTTCCTTCCTACCGCAACATTTCCTGGTACCTCTTTCTGAGTAAGTTCTTCCTCATCAGTAAAGCATTCTTGGGAGTTCAGTTTCATATTAGGGAAAGAATGAGTACAGGACCTCCAAACTGAGTCCAGAAAACTGTGTGGTGTGTAATTTCTTTTTCTTTTCTTTCTCTCTCCTCCTTCTCCTCCGTCTCCTTCTCCTCCTCCTCCTCCTCCTTCTTCTATTTTTTTTTTTTTTAAACAAAAACAAGCATGCTGGGTTCAGTGGCACATGCCTATAATCCCCAGCAGCTCAGGAAGATGAGGCAGGAGGATTGCAAGTTCAAAACCAGCCTCAGCAAAAGCGAGGCTCTAAGCAACTCAGTGAGCCCTGTCTCTAAATAAAATACAAAACAGAGCTGGGGATGTGGCTCAGTGGTAGAGTGGTCCTGAGTTCAATCCTTGGTACCAAAACCAAAACAAAACAAAAAAACAAAACAAAAAAACAAGCATGTTTTATTTCAGTCCTGTTGAGGGAGTGAATTAATATGTTTTTAATTGAATAAAATTCTGTAGTGTTTTTTATTTTTTATTTATTTTTTATTTTTATTTATTTTTTTATTTTTATTTTTTGGTACCGGGGATTGAACTCAGGGACACTCAACCACTGAGCCACATCCTCAGCCCTATTTTGTGTTTTATGTAGAGACAGGGTCTCACTGAGTTGCTTAGCGCCTTGCCATTGCTGAGGCTGGCTTTGAACTCGCGATCCTCCTGCCTCAGCCTCCCTAAGTGCTGGGATTACAAGCTTGCGCCACCGCGCCCG
>PVHX01016498.1:0-43083 GCA_004024805.1 Geosciurus inauris | reverse complement strand
TTTTTTTTTTTTTTTTTTTTTTTTTTTTTTTTTTTTTTTTGGTACTAGGGATTGAACTCAGGGGCACTCAACCACTGAGCCACATCCCCAGTCCTATTTTGTGTTTTATGTAGAGACAGGGTCTCACTGAGTTGCTTAGTGCCTCGCAATTGCTGAGGCTGGCTTTGAACTCGCGATTCTCCTGTCTCAGCCTCCCTAAGTGCTGGGATTACAAGCGTGAGCCACCGCGCCCGGCTTAACAGTTAGCATTTTAACTTTATAAACCATTTAGATGTCTCTAACAAACACTTCCATGATCAATCTCATACATGTCAGATCTAATTTACTTACTTTTTAAAAAAACAAAATATTAGACAAGTGCATTTAACAGCATTGTTTCTTTTCCCATTGAAGAAAAATCCTAGAAACAATGGATATTAAACATTTTATAGACATCAACATTTTATTAACAATTGACCACCTAGAGAAGCTTGTGAGTTAGTAACTTTTAAAGACATTTTTATTTGTTTACACAATTTAAATTGAACTTTTCAATCACCTGAACCAAAGGTATTTGGATCCATTCTATTTTTTAAATTTTCATTTATGAGCTCATATGTCAATTTTGGTACCAAACATATGTAGACATGGCAATACATGTAGACTGACAATACACCGGTGTACCTACACAGAACAAACAAACAAAGGCCTTGTAGCTTATCTTTTTAAAACATATTGGATTGAGAGCTAGCACTTGTAAAATAGGTCTAATCAGAAAAATATATTAACCTAGAGCACCAGATCAAAATTAAGAACTCAAAAATAGAAGTTTAAAAGCCTTCCTGGTTTTTGTCCTGATGTGGTCCCACTTATCAGAGGTGAAAATAGTTAAGGGAATATATACAAATGGGGCCCCATTTCTCCTGAGGGAATCTCCCAACGAGGCAGCAAGGGAGTCTGCTTCCATTGGCCCCCTTGGGAGATGCCCCTCAGCTCAGGGTCCCGTTCTAAACCAGTTTTTTTAGTCTTTTGGGCAGTGGCCACCAAAATCTTAGCCTGGCATTTTGAAAAACATTGATTACCTGGACCGTCATGGTTAAAAACTTTTGGGTCACCGCCAATAGTTGGATGTTACTCTGTAAACCCTTTAAGTTTTTGGAGGTTTCTGTGAATATCTGGGGCTGACTGAGAGACAAAAGCCAAATTTCCTAGACAAAATGTTTTTCTATACTCTGGTTTTAATTTGTCCTTGTAGAAACTGATATTGTCTGGCCACTTCCTAACTGAAGGCAATCTCTAAAATGCTCTTTTTACCTTTTACTTTTACTTTTGACATTTTTTTGTTAATTCTTTTGGCAGCCGTTTACATTTTAATGCAAGCTTTAGTGAGCACAGCTAAAAAAAAACCTTTTTAACCATTTTTTTTTTCCTTTGGTTACTATTTGATCTGGGTGGCCAGGCTGCCCAAAAATGATTTTTTTTTGGAACCGGTAGGCAGTGGGGAGTTTGGTGGTCCCCTCCAGAGGCCATCTGACCTTGAATGTGGGCCATTCAAGGGAACAGAAAGTGGTTAGTTTACCTGAGTAAATGGCATCCCTGGATTCAGCTGCCTTCTGCTGAAAATCCTTAAAGTGTGATTTGATCAAATCTAAAGGGCTAGGTATGGATGAAGATTGACTCATTATTTCAAAAGACAAGGAGACAGTACAGAGACAAGCAAACAATACTCATACCACAGTTAGGCTAGAGATCTCGAGGCTATAACACCTTTGTGGCCACTTAATATCAAGATGGTTTTATGAGCTCTTACCTGAAACCTGAACCAGACGAGATGGAGTCCACCGGTGTCCCGGGTGGAGTCCTGACTCGGTGCAACGTGCTGCGTCCAGCTTGGCCCTCGAGTCCCTTGTGGTGTACCAATACAGATTTGACCTATTCCTCAAGGGGAATTAATTCTCCTCAGTAGAGAGGATCAATTCCCCGTTCCACACTCCCAGGAAGGAGAGCGGGTGGAGCAACTGGGAAGAGGGCTTCCCCCGGCCAACGCACCAAATGTTGCCTCCAACCCGCACCTTTCCCCAAGAAGTGCAGCCCAGACAACTCTGCAGAAGCAGCAAAGTTTATTGAGGAAATAGGCACACAGGCCAATCGATTGGGGTCAGCTCTCCTTTCCTTCAGAGAGTGACCCCAAAGTGAGGGTTTCAGAGGTTATTATAGGGTGGGCTAGCTACATGACTCAGGAAGACATGATTTGGCAGATATTCAATCTATAGTTATTTACAGTTCAACCGTGACAGTGCCTCCTATGTCCCCTTTTAGTTCCTGGAACTTTAGGTAACTGGCCAGTGGGTCTGGCAGCCTGTGGTTTTGCACCCCCATCCGTGAGAAGCAAGCACAGCAAAGCATTAATCACAGAAGCACAAAGAGCAGGTTAGCAGATACGTGCAGGCCTGAGCCAGAGTGACTCCATTTTGTGTTTGGATTTTACATTTGGGGGCTCGTCTGGGATTTTATAGGAGACTCTTGAGTGCAGTGTGTGTCTCTGCACTGGGCTGCCTCCAGAGCTCCACATGGCTCCCCTGCCCTGGAGGCTGCACACCAGGCCGCTTGGCATCCTCATGCCAGAGAAGCAACAGGCAAAGAAGGGGGTGTCTATGCAGGCTGGGCAACTGACCCTAGAGGGGAACTGCCCTCACCCAGCACTTATGCGAGTTAATAGCTGTTGATTTTCTGTCTCTGCATTGAACTCTTCAGACATCAACGGGGGATAAGACCCAGCCAGAGGGACGGGACAGCTTCCAGCACCATCCTCCTCCTCTGTGGGGGAGAGGGATTGTGTGTGCATGTCAGGTGGGAGCACTTGGTCATTGCTGGGAAGCTGAAGGCCTCCAGGCGCAAAACATCAGAACAGGCAAACCCCCGAGGGGAAGGAGATTAGTGGTGGTCTGGGGCTGGGGTGTGGGGGGGGGGACGGGACACGGGACTGCTAGTGGGTAGGGAGCTGGGTGCTGCAAATGTTTTGAAATTAGCTAGTGGTGATGGTTGCAGGAACTTGCGGATGTACTTGAAGCCACACTGAACTTGGAAAGGGTGAGATTTACGGGTCATGAATTATATTTCAGCAAATCTCTTTTAAAAAAGAGAGGCCCATGTGCCAGCTATGGGGCTGGGGGTGGAGCGATGACCATCCTCTGCTCCAGGTAGGTTCAGGGGTCTGTGACATTGCGGTCTCTCTCTGAGCTCTGGGACGTGGCTGCTCCCCACCCTGCTGACACAGAGCTCAGTAACCATGCTCGCGGTGGGGGAAATTGTGTCTGGACCCTGCAACTTCTGGGAGCAGTCAGTGTGAGGGACCCAGACACAGGTACCTGGTGTGAGAAATAGAATACCGGTGGTCCATTTTCAGAATACAGTAATTAGCCTTCATTGGGATGTAAGATCCAATCGTAGCCATTTTAACTATAGCCCTTCCTTTTCCCTGCCCCAATTTTAAAATTAGCCAATTGTGTAGAGAGTGCCCCAAGCTCCTGCTATCAGAGCAGAGGACAGTGCTGTGTTAGGGATGAGAACAGGCGGGCGCCACCCGGGTGTGCCTACTTACCAGACTTCATCGTTAGCGTGCCCTTCTGCAGGACTAAAGTCTGCTCGCTGAGTAACTTTTGAGCACATGCCTGATTTCTTGCAGCATCCCAATATTTCTAACACTGGGATCCCTCTGGGTCCTCGCTTCTCACCCTGTTGGGCCCCTGGGCTGGTCACAGTTAACCCTGCCCCATCCAGCCCACCCCAGGCTCCCAAATCCAGCAGATACCCTCTGCTCTCATCTCAGCCCCTCCACCTCTGTCCCCTCGGCTTCTGACCACTGATTTGTGGCCATTTCTCAGCCTCTTCCCGATCCCCCTGTAAGGGTACCCACTTTGTGCTTTGAATACAGCCTTTGCTGCTCTGCAGCTGCAACTTATTTGTTTAAAAATCAATTTATTTAAATGCATTTCAAGTCATAGTACATATATAGAGCTCAATTTTTCCATTTTTCTGGTTGCAAACCAGATAGAGTCACACCATTTGTGTCTTCATACGTGCACTGAGGGTAGTGATGACCATGTCATTCAACCATCTTTACTACACCCATTCCCCTTTCCCTCCCCCCACCTCCCCCCTTCCCCATCCAGAGTTCCTCCATTTCTCCTATGTTCCCCATTCCCACCCCCCTTATGTATCAGCATCCACTAATCAGAGAGAACATTCGGCATTTGGTTTTTTGGGATTGGCTTACTTCGCTTAGCATAATGTTCTCCAATTCTATCCATTTACCTGCAAATGCCGTAATTTTATTCTCTTTTATTGCTGAATAATATTCCATTGTGTAAATGTACCACAGTTTCTTTATCCATTCATCTATTGAAGGGCATCTGGGTTGCTTCCACAGTTTTGCAATTGTGAATTGTGTTGCTATAAACATTGAAGTGGCTGCTTTACTGTAGTATGCTCTTTTTAAGTCTTTAGGGTATAGGCCAAGGAGTGGGGTGGCTGGGTCAAATGGTGGTTCCATTCCAAGTTTTTTAAGGAATCTCCATACTGCTTTCCAGATTGGTTGCACCAGTTTGCGGTCCCACCAGCAATGTATGAGTGTGCCAGCACTTATTGTTGCTGGTATTTTGGATAGCTGCGACTTATTTTTAACAGGACATGTTTCTCTTCCTCTCCCCTTGCTCCTCCCTAATCTCTCCTTCCCTAGTCTCCTGGAAACAGCATACCTTCCTTCCCATCCTAGGTAGAGTCCTCTGTCCTTGAGCACCCCCGCCCCCACAGGAAAGAAGTAATCCAGACTTGGGGATGGCACCAGAAGACCTCAGCAATGACTGTCTCCCAGATTAACAAGTGAATTTCAACTCCAGCAGAGGACAGTGCAATGCAGCCTTTGAGTCGCCTCTTTAAAAGCCCCCGTTTCCCCTGATGGGCAGAATCCCAGCCTCTGGGACAGGCGCCCCCTGTGCTGCTGCTTTGCTAGCAAAGCAAAAAACCTTCTATTTCCTTTTTCTCAAAACACGTCCTTGTTACTGGATTGGCCTCAGGGACGAGGACTGAGATTTTAGTTACAAATTTGGCTTCCCAGATGGGACCTGAGAGCGGCCCCTGCTCAAGCTTTCTTGGGCAGGCCTGGCTTTCCCAGGAACCCCACTTCCATGCTAAGGATGCAGGTGCTGGTGAACTTGTTTTTTTTTTTTTTTTAAATATATTTTTTTAAACCTTTATTTTATTTATGTATTTTGTATGTGGTGCTGAGGATCGAACCCAGTGCCTCACGCATGCGAGTCAAGCGCTCTACCACTGAGCCACGACCCCAGCCCCGCTGGTGAACTTGCTGAGAGCCAACTGCAGGAGAGTGCGGAGACGGTGAGTGTGCCTCGGCTGAGCCTCAGCAGTTGTCCCTGTGAGTAAAGGGAGGGGCTGAGGCTCCATTCCCGCAGCAGTGGAAGCTCCTTTTCTTTGGGGGAACTCCTGCCTTCCCTCCCTGAGTGGTACAGGTTGCTCCATCATGGTTCACTTTGAGGAAAAGGAAGATGAACTCGTCACAACACCCCCGGCCATCTGCTAAGTCCCCCTGCATGCATGCCAAGACCCATGATTCCACCCGCCTGGTCCCTCTCTGTGGGGACATCTGTGGCACCACTGTGTAGGAGTCATGCTTAAGCGGGGCTCGAGAACCTAGGGAGTTTTACTCCTTTCTTGTCTTTCTAGGTCGCCATCTGTTTGTTGACCTTGGGTTCGGGAATTCCATCTGGCTGGCTGTGTTTGTGTCTGTTGCTGCCCCTTTGAGGACACGGGCAATACTGCAGTGGTCTATGGAAAGCTTTTGGCTGGTTTGTTTCAAAGGTTCCCAGGTGTTGGCCATGGTTTTGGGGATGCTCTCAGGTTGTCTGTCTCTGTTTCTTTTTTGTACAATTGTGCAGTTGGAATTGGTCTGTCAGAAGTAAAGAAAGTTAAAAAAAGGGCCACCTACAGGTGTAAGCCTCTGGGCATGGCTGCATCGATCCTATAAGTAGCTTCTTGGGAAAGATCTTGACTGAAAGGGCCACTCACAGGTATACACCTAAGAAAAAGATACGTTCTATTGTGAGTTGGCCTTTGAATGGCTTTCCGAATGATACAATCTTGCAGTTGGAGTTGGTCTGTCAGAGGTAAAGTAAGTGGAAGAAATTCTGTATGTGCAGGTCCATCTGTTTTTTTTGTGTGTGTGTGTATGTGTGTGGCACTGGGGATTAAACTCAGCTGAGCCACATCCCCAGCCCTATTTTGTGTTTTATGTAGAGACAGGGTCTCACCGAGTTGCTTAGTGCCTCACCATTGCTGAGGCTGGCTTTGAACTCGTGATCCTCCTGACTCAGCCTCCCAAAGTGCGGGGATTACAGGCGTTCGCCACCACACCCGGCTAGGTCTGCCTGTTTTAAAGGTTATCATCTATTGGCTGGGGTTTGGGAATTCTCTCTGGTTGTCTTTTTCTGTTTCTTTGTCTTTTCTTTTCCTTTCTGTTCTTTTCTTTCTTTCGTATCTGTTACTGGCCCTTTAAGACGTGGGCCATGCTACATTGATCCTGCTGGTAGTCCCTTGGGAAGAAATTTCTAGGCTGAATGGGCCACCTAGAGGTATAAGCCTGACTAAGAACGATGTTTTCCTGTAACACAATCTGGCTTGTGAATGGTGTTCTGGATTATTATACGGTCTCGCAGCTGGAGTTGTCTGTCAGAGGTGGAGTGTGTGGAAGGGTTGTGTGTACAGGCATTTCTGCAGCTGTACCGAGAGGGGTCCGAGCGAAGAGGGGTCCGAGCGAAGAGGGGTCCGAGCAGTCAAGCTGAGGATACAAAACGGTACCGCTCCAGGTGTGCAAGGGCAGGACACCAGGAGAAAGGGTTAGAAATGATTTAAATCCTGTCGCCCGGTGCTGGCACCCCAGCACTGTTTATCAGCCTGGCCCAGCTGGCCACAGATCCTCTTGCTGTGGGTCTGGGACACCTGCTACTTATAGGATCGATGCAGCCATGCCCAGAGGCTTGGAGGGAAAAATCCCAGGAAAGCTGCCTGGGCTGTAGAAAAATGGGCAAAGAGGACCTGGCCTGCCTTCCAGGCCTCTGCCCTGCCTTCCAGACCCTTTTGCCACGGCAGGTGGAAGCTTCTGGCCACAAAGGACGTGGCAGTAGGTTCTGCTGTTAGTTTGTGACCTGGGGACAGGAATAGTCTCCCCTTTTAAGATTTGACAAGAGACTCCTATTTGGCCAGGGGAGGTCCATCACTGGGGCAAAGCAATTCTTGCTCTGACAGTATCCCATCAAACTAAACGCCCGGGGAGACTGGTGGGCTGAACAACTGCACCCAGCAAAGAAAAAGATAGGAACTAAGGCCCACCTGTGTTTCATAGGCAGCCTCTGCAAAGGGATCACCAAGGGAGCCTAAAGAAGGATGGAAAGGGCCTCCTAGGAGCCATTGCATATCAATATGCCTCCTGTGAGAAAAAGGCCCCAAAGGAGCCTCTGGGTACAACTGACAGTGGGGAACTCACTTAAAGTTGATGGCATGATGATAATGATAAGGGAGACAGGGCAGACTCAAAGATATCCCATGTCCAACCCCTTAAACTTGGGAGAAAAAAAAGATTAAGGCACAGTTTTTGTATACACCAGCTTGTTCAACCCTCTCCTGGGATGAGATTTGTTGTGTAAATTAAATGCACAGATAACACTCATAAGGGTTGTTTCAGTCTGCGAATTTAAGAAAGGGTCCAAAACTAGAGAAGATAAAGTTATAGGTATGAAAATCTATTTTAGTATGAAAAATTAGAAGGTAAAAGAAATGTTTCTGGATGAGAAAGTGTTTTGTACAGTAAAGTAACATTCTTTTGCTAAAGTTCAAGATGAAAGAGAAGGCAAAACCAAGGACGTAAACAAGTTGTAGTGTCTAAGTAAGTTGCAGAGCCCTGTGGAAGGTAAATCTCGAAAACTGTATATGTGATTAAATTGGCTCTAGTTAGCACAGTCAGTCAAAACTATTCAAGTTTTAATGTACTGATGTAAAGCAAACTCTGAAACATTGATCTGCTTTATCTATCAAGATGATTTTCTTACATCTGTTAGGTTTTATTACTTAGGGAAATAAAGTCTTAAACAAACCTGTTTTAAAGTCTTTTAAATGATTACTTCCTACCTGGATAAATAAACAACTCTTAGTTTAGTTATAATATATTTGACACCCTACATATATGTGACTAGAGCTATGCATATATCTGAGAACCATGTATTATGAATGTTATGTAAAATGTTGTAAAAGAAAGTTTACGTACATTCACCAGCAAGATAAACCAATGTGAGCTCTCTTTCATACACTGTATCTGACGTAGAAGGGCCACATTGCCATTTGAAGACCTGGCTTATATCTGTTTGCTTTGACTAAGTCTATTTCTGATCATTAATATTGTTTCCTAAATGAATAAAAGAGATTTCAGGTTACCCTTTGATTTTTGCTAGTACTGCTAACCTATGCAGATCTGTGATTATTGTTACTGTACATTATGGATTCTGTATTTTACGTAAACTTAGTTAATATGAGGAAATCTGTGTAATGTGAATGGAGGACATCTGTGTAATCTGTGCGATGCTAACCATTACAGGCTTCTTTTTAAAAAAAATTTTTTTTTTAGTTGTCAATGGGCCTTTATTTATTTATATGTGGTGCTGAGAATCAAACCCAGTGCCTCACTTTGATGCTAGGCAAGCGCTCTACCACTGAGCCACAACTCCAGCCTCTGCAGGCTTCTTTGTATATTAGATGTATGCATGTTCTTCACATATACAATGTAAAACGTACAGCTTGTGAGAGCACTTTACCAAGGTGGTGTTCTCCAAACTAAAATTATCAGTAGCAAGAGTTTCCTTCAGATGTATATAGAAATAACAATTTGGTTGGTATTTATTTTTGTCCTTTAGTATTTTATAGCTGGATAAAGGTAACCTATTGTCAATAAGTTATGTATAAAATTTTGTGTCACTCTTTACCCTGGGGTGGGAATTTAAATGTATTCTTAGAAGGCAATAGGAAAGCCTGATTTGTTCAGAGCATGGCAATGTGGAACATGAAATCATTTTGCTACATTTTCCACAAAAGGGAAGTGAGGAGCTCTTAGCCTCTCTGATCATGTTTCAGATGTGGTGTATTTGGTTAACTGACATTCAGGTAGACTGAGGAAACAATTCATGAAAACTTTGTAGAATGATATTTTTTAAAATATCAAAATCAGATTTAGAGATAAGACACTTTTGAATATTTCTCCAGAGGCCAGCCTCACTCAGGTAAGGCTCGGCCTCTCACCTGTCTCCATGTTAGGATGGCTCCAAAGTAGGCTAGATAAGCTCACTTAAAGTGTGTTCAAAGGTGGATTTTTTTTTTAAAGATTCGTGTAATCGCAAAATAAATAAGGGATATAATAGAAAATTTAAGTAAAGTTTCGGGCAAACTATAAAAGGTATTTAGAAGAAAGAAAAACTTGTATGTGATTGAGTTAATAAATGTATGGGTCTTTGTAGGGGCTAAATCCCAAAGATAATTTAGTGTTCATTTTGTATTTTCATTGTAAAACTTTATAACTGTTACCTGTTAGTGTTTTGCAGAAGTATTACTGGACAATCTGAGTTAATTTGAGACCATCAAATTAATTGGAGGCCATCACTACAGGACAGATAGGATACAATGCTGACTTCCAGTTCTAATACTGACCCCAATTAATGGAGGGGATCACCACAAAATTATAGACATGGAAATTAAAACCCCTTACTCCCACTTCAAGATTGATGAAATTGGCCTGCTGGATGTTTAAAACTAAAAACGTGGAGACTAAGGTCAAGGAAGTAAAGGAGCCAAGGAAAAAGCAGTCAATATTTTGGCTTTTGCCCTTTAAGGTCAGTAAGGATCCAGAATCTAGGGAACAACGGGAAACCTCTAAGAGGACCCTAGAGAACAGGAAGCCATCCAGTTTACATTCTGCCAAGAGGGTCACTGGAGAGGGAAATGTCCCCGATGCTTCCAAGAGGAGCCATGTGTGGTCAGCAAGACCCTGACCCATCCTGGCAGATGGCATCACTGGTAGAGGAAAAGCTAAAGGAGACGAGAGGCTTCTCACGTCACTTCCCAAGACAAGGTCACTTCCCAAGAGGGACCTCTGAGGAATGTCAACCGACTTAGTAAGTAGTAGACAGGAACAAGGTCAATTCTGGTCAACTTGGTCTTAAACCCCTGGCAGGAGAGTGTAAGGAAAGCACGGTCACCTGCGGGCATTAGCAGACAATGGCTCCTGAAAGAGAGGAGGTGTAGCCTGAGCTACACTTGTGTCAGCTCTGCCCAAAGGAAATAAAATTGGAGCCTAAAAAGGAACAGTTCTTCTGTGGGAGTATAAAAAATAACGACCACAAAGGACTCTAGAGACACAAGTTTGTCCTGAGTCAATTTGAACCTGATCACATAGACTTACAAATCCTCCCAACATCCTACGTAGATTAACTGAGTGTGTTTTTCACTGATATTATTATGAGTTACTGTCTTCGTGGTTTTCAGAGACTGGCTGAAGTACGACTTATGTTTTTGTGCTGACTGTTTACAAAAGAATCATGCTTTGTTGTCTTTATTGTGTCTTAGCATGACCCCTGCCCTAGGTCGGCCTTGTCCAGTTGCCGGCCACTGTTTACCTGAGGGCGGCCCTGATGTTGAATGTCCTCAGCTGTCCACGCCCCACCTGATAGAGAACAAACTCACTTCACCAAACTGCCCTCTCTCAGCAGCAAGCAACTTGGAGAAGCTGTCTCCCACTTTTCCATAGAAATAGAAGGTAGAAATGGACAGTGGAGAAACGTAACAACGGTCCACTTTATGCTTTGAAGATAACCCTCACTGCTCGGCCATTGTAACTTATTTTTAAAAGCACACGTTTCTTTCTCTTCCTCTCTCCCTGCTCCTCCCTAATCTCAGGGGAAACAGGAGGGCCTTTCCTCTCATCCTAGGCAGTTATCTGTCCTTGAACACCCACCACAGGAATCAAGTGATTCAGACTTGGGGATGGCCCCAGAAGACCCCAGCAATGACTGTCTCCCAGATTAACAAGTGAATTTTAAGTCCAACTGAGGACAGTGGAATGCAGCCTTTGAGTCGCCTCTTTAAAAGCCCCCTCTTTCCCCTGATGGGCAGAATCCCAGCCTCTGGGACAGGCGCCCCCTGTGCTGCTGCTTTGCTAGCTAAGCAATAAAACATTTTTCTTTTTATCAAAACCCTGTCCTCCTTATTGGATGGGCATCGGGATGAGGACGGAGCTTTCGGGAACACCCCACTCTCCACTAGCTGAAGCTTGGGGGCTCCGCCACCCCCTTTCTCACCCTTGCTCCTTCACCAGAGGATCCAGCTCCCCAGGCCCTCACTAGATTCTCAGTGGCCTGCCTCTGGCTGTCATGTGAACAGTTCCCAGACACCACAGATCCGTGCCTGCCATTTCCCTGGGGCCTCCTTTCCCATCTCAGGCAATGGCTCCTGCAGAAACCCCGAGGTCAGCAGAGACCTGGTCCCCTAGGCCATCAGCAACGTGTGCTGATGTTTTCTACAGATTTTTTTTTCAGTACTAGGGATTGAACCCAGGGGCGCTCTCCCTCTGAGCTACATACTCATTTATGTATTTGTTTGTTTGTTTATATTTATCTATTTACTTAATTTGGAGACAAGGTTAGAAGTTGGCCTCTAATTTGCAAACCTCCTGCCTCAGCCTCCTGAGTAACTGGGATATAAGCATGCACCACCACACCCAGTTACAGAATACTTTTTTTATAAATTGGGGCTGAACACATACAACACAAAAATCCCACCTTGGCGGTGTTTGGTGCCCAGCTCGGGGCACTAGGCACACTCACCCTGCCATGCAGCCGTCACCACCTCCACCTCTGGGGCTTCCTCATCTCCCCAAAAGGAAACTCTGTCCAATTTTACACTGACTCCTGCCCTCTGCCCCCTGCACCCCACCCTGCTCTGTCTCTGTGGATCTAACGCCTTGGGGGCTTGTGTGAGTGGGACCTGCGGTATTTGTCCTGGCTTGTCTCACTGAGCGGTGTCCACAGCATCCCCTAACTGCACCTCCCCAAGTCCATCACCTCTGTCCACAACATCCCCTGTGCCTGCCTCACGGGTCTCGCCCCACCCCACCCCACCTGTCCACACAGCGGGCAGTATGGCCATCTTAGAACCTGACCAGCTGGCATCAATTCTAAGAGCGGTGGCCCAGCGAGGACTGCCCACGCTGCCCCAGGGTCTAGAGGGAGGAGCAGGTCTAAGCCTCCCCGAGTGTCCAGGGCTGTGGAGCTGGTGTGGGGGCGTGCCCCTCTCCACCGCCACCCTGGGGACCCAGCTGCCAGCACTGGAGCCGCTGGGGGAAGCACTTAACCATCTCCTGCCACAGTACAGTTGACACTTGGGCTTCTGGGGGAGGAGCAGCACAGGTCCTGAGGGTGGGGAGGAGTGAGAGAGGGCCCTGGGGCTGTGTGGCCACCTGTGGCCCTCGTGTGGGACTGCATCTGGCTCCCTGTCTTCTTCCACTTCCTCTTGCTATAACAAAGTGTCTGAGGCTGAGTCATCATAAAGAAAAGAGGTTTCTAGCACTGACAGTTGTGGGGGTTGCGGGCCTGGAGCCCGTGTGGCCGTGCTCTGGAGAGGGCCTCAAGCTGGCGTCTCCATGGCTGGAACCAGGGAGAGACCAGCGAGGAGACAGGAGGCCTACCTGTGCTCTCTCTGGAAGTGACAGGGTCCCAGAGAGCGACTCACTCCCTAAGGGTCATGTCCCCAGTGACCACATGACCGCCCACTGGGCCCCTGGAAAAGGCCCCACCACCTCCACACCTCTGCCCCAGGACCCAGCCTCTGACACGGAGCCTCGGGGACACACTCAGACTGTGGAACCACAGAACTCCCAGGCGCCCGGTGGGGTGTCACATGGGAACTCACCTCCCCAGGCAGGCTTCCCCTAGACACGCCGTCTCTGTCACCAAAGGGCAGCCTGCGTCCTCTGCACACCCAACTCTACAAATGCCAACGGGGTGGGATGTTCTTCCCACCAGGCCTCCCCCAGAGCCGGCTTTCCTAGGGGTCAAAGGCGAGGCTCACAGAGGCTCTGGGGCCAGCAGTGACAGCAAGGAGGGAACAATCCTGGGGCCAGGGCCAGGGTTCTAGGGCTCAGCCTGGTCGTTTCTCACGTTTTAATTCCTATTTTGATCCAATTTCAAATGTGCAGAGAAGCGGCTGCCAGGTGGCAAATGCCCACTCTCACCTCTGCACACTGGCCCTGGGCTCCGCCACCTTTCCTGTACAGCCTGCCTTCCCCACAGCCTGGCATGGTCTATAAGTGCCATTCTCCTCCCTCCGGCCATTGTCCCTTTGCTGTGCTGTCTGGGTCCCTCTAGGATGACTGGCTGTCCATGTGCTCCGGGGCCACTTCTCTGCCTCTCTGCCCGGCTGGTCACAGTCATGGCAGCGACCGTCCTTAGCCGACATTGGGTTTTCTGGCACTCTTCCAGGCGTGTGTGGTCAGTGGGTCCTTCTGCGGGGGCTTCAGGCTTGGTGGGAGCACACTTCCAGCCAGGTCATGCGCAGGTACGGCTGTATCCAGCCACAGTCCAGAAGGCCCCCATCCTCCCGCTGCCCATCTGCTCTGCCCAAAGTTGCCCCAGCTCCTTGCATTCTGGTCCCCAACACCTGAGCCTGTGGGCACTGAGGCCTCCGGCTCACCTGAGGCCACCTTTGCTCCACCTTTCTACCTGGCTAGGCCGCAGCTGGAAGCTGGTCACTTCCCCTGGGCCGCCGTTGTGAAGTTTCCAGCTGTTGAGAGTGGAAGGCCTGTGTCTGGTCCCTCCACTGCCACCCTGACAAGAGGGCCTGTGGGGCTGATGCGGAGCCCGAAGCTTTCTCCAGTGTGAAATTGCCATTTTCCTCTTTGCAATTCTGTGAACTAACTCCTCGTGAACTCACTAGGGCCCCCTAGCTACTACTGTGGTGACTGCTGGTTCTAGTTGTGGCCCGCCTTACCATTTGTGAGTTGGGATTCTAATGCAAAAGAGCTGTC
The DNA here is from genome assembly GCA_004024805.1 of Geosciurus inauris. NCBI lineage: Eukaryota > Metazoa > Chordata > Mammalia > Rodentia > Sciuridae > Geosciurus > Geosciurus inauris. The sequence goes on along the minus strand of PVHX01016498.1, from coordinate 28,970 downwards.
TGCTCCTCCCTAAATGGGGATGAACAGGTGACTTTTGGGTCGCTTGTGCGTGTCTATTTGTTTAGTAGGTTGGAATCTGCTCCTCTCATTTTTTTTTCTGTGTCTAACATTGTCAACTTTATTTTTTTTTTAAATTCTATTATTATTATTTATTTATTTATTTTTTTAGAGGATAACATTTCATTTCTCTGGTTGTAAGTGATATAGAATCACAACATACATGCAGTCATACATAAAGTTAGGGCTATGATGACCGTCATATTCCACCACCTTTACTGTCCCCATGCCCCTTCCCCACTTACACCCCTGTGAACAGAGTTCCTCCATTGTTCCCATGTCCTTCCCCACAGTTTGGATCAGCATCCACTTATCAACGAGTACATTCGGCATTTGGTTTTCTGAGATTGGCCTACTTCACTTAACATGATATTCTCCAACTCCATCCATTTACCTGCAAATGCCATAATTTTATTCTCTTTTATTGCTGAGTAATATTTCATTGTGTATATATACCACGGTTTCTTTATCCAGTCATCTATCAAAGGGGATCTAGGTTGGTTCCACAGTTTAGCTATTGTGAATTGAGCTGCTATAAACATTGAAGTGGCTGCAGCACTGTAGTTTGCTGTTTTTAAGTCTTCTGGGTATAGACCGAGGAGTGGGATGGCTGGGTCGAATGATTCCATTCCAAGTTTTCTAAGGAATCTCCATACTGTTTTCCAGATTGGTTGTACCAGTTTGCAGTTCCACCAGCAATGTATGAGCGTGCCTTTTTCCCCACAACCTCGCCAACACTTATTGTTGTTTGTATTCTTGATAACTGCCATTCTGACTGGTGTGAGATGAAATCTTAGGGTAGTTTTGATTTGCATTTCTCTGATTGCTAGAGATGTTGAACACTTTTTCATATGTCTGTTGATGGATTGTATATCTTCTTCTGTGAAGTTTGTGTTCAGCTCTTTGGCCCATTTATTGATTGGGTTGTTAGTTTGTTTGGTGTTAAGTCTTTTGAGTTCTTTATATATCCTGGAGATGAGTGCTCTATCGGATGTGTGTGTGGCAAAGATTTGTTCCCAGGATGTCGGCTCTCTGTTCACTTCATTGATTATTTCTTTTGCTGAGAAGAAGCTTTTTAGTTTAATCCATCCCATTTGTTGATTCTTGATTTTACTTCTTGTGCTGTAGGAGTCTTGTTAAGGAAGTGTGGTCCTAATCCGACATGATGAAGATTTGGGCCTATTTTTTCTTCTATTAGGCGTTGGGTCTCTGGTCTGATTCCCAGGTCCTTGATCCACTTTGAGCTGAATTTTGTGCATGGTGAGAGATAGGAATTTAGTTTCATTTTGCTGCATATGGATTTCCAGTTTTCCCAGCACCATTTTTTGAAGAGGCTATCTTTTCTCCAGTGTACGTGTTTGGTTCCTTTATCTAGTATAAGGTAACTGTATGTAAGTGGGTTCTATTCTATACCATTGGTCTACATGTCTATTTTGGTGCCAGTGCCATGCCGTTTTTGTTACTATAGCTTTGTAGTATAATCTGAGGTCTGGTATTGTGATGCCTCCTGCTTCACTCTTCTTGCTAAGGTTTGCTTTGGCTATTCTGGATCTCTTAGTCTTCCAAATGAATTTCATGATTGCCTTTTCTATTTCTATAAGGAATGACATTGGGATTTTAATTGGAATTGAGTTGAATCTATATAGAGCTTTGGGAAGTATGGCCATTTTAACAATATTGATTCTCCCTATCCAGGAGCATGGGAGATTATTCCATCTTCTAAGATCTTCTTCAATTTCTTTCTTCAGTGTCTTATAGTTTGCATTGTAGAGGTCTTTCACCTCTTTTGTTAAATTGATTCCCAAGTATTTTGACAAAATACAACACCCTTTTATGCTTAAAACACTAGAAAAACTTGGGATAGTAGGAATATACCTCAACTTTGTAAAAGCTATCTATGCTAAACCCAAGGCCAACATCATCCTAAATGGAGAAAAATTGGAATCATTCCCTCTGAAAACAGGAACTAGACAGGGATACCCTCTCTCACCACTGCTATTCAACATAGTCCTTGAAACACTAGCCAGAACAATTAGACAGACGAAATAAATTAAAGGGATACGAATCAGAAAAGAAGAATTCAAACTATCATTATTTGCAGACGACATGATTCTATACTTAGAGGATCCAAAAAATTCTACCAGAAAAGTTTTAGAATTAATAAATGATTTCAGCAAAGTAGCAGGATATAAAATCAACACCCACAAATCAATTGCATTTCTATACATCAGTGATAAACCCTCTGAAAGAGAAATTAGGAAGACTATCCCATTCACAATAGCCTCAAAAAAAAAACTTGGGAATCATTTTGATGCTCAACCATCCCAGATCAGGCCAGCAGGAGCCCTTCAAGCTGGGTCCTGGATCATTCTGACATTCTTTTGAGCAGTTAACTTACTTTCTGATACAATAAGATATTCCAGGCTCATCTTAGGCATCCCCTGCCCCGCCTTGGAATCAGCCATTGCCCCACGGAACCCTGCTCCTGTTGATGGAAAACGGCGTTTCCAGAAGCCCAGTTTGGGCACTGGGCGTGCTGTCTGGGCAGGAGTGTCCTCAGCCCTCCTCTGAGAACCAGGGAAGCACCTGCCCAGCACCTGCACACTCATGTTGTCTGTGTGGCACTCTCACCCGTCACCCTCTGTTACCATCGTGAGCTTCCCACGAGCCTGCTGACCGCAGCCCAGCATCTCGGGCCACTGTCTAGACCCTCACACTATCCATATTGCTCACTCCTTTCTGTGACCATGGGACGGCTGGCTTCCGAATCCTTGGTGCCGACACTGGGTCTTTCCTCTTCCTGTACGTGGCCAACCTTCTGTCCCTGCTGAGCTTACTGGTCCCTGGCATGTCCTCTGTCCCAGCAGGCCCAGCCCCTCCTTGACCCTGACCCCCACCCTGGCCCTGTCTCCCTGAGCTCCCAGCCTTCAGGCCCTGCCTGCTTTGAAGGAAAGAAAGAAAAAGAAAGTGAAGCCGTAGATGTGTTGCGACAAATAGAAGAGGAGGGAGGGGAGCCAGACCCCTCTCCCACCACTGCCTGAGATGCCCCAGCCCGCCAGCCTTGGCTTTTCCCATCCACATGACCACAGGGAGGTGCTGCCATCTCAGTGGGGACTCAGCCCGCCTCCAGGAAGGGGAAGCCTCCATGAGCATCCCGGAGCTCAGGGGCAGAATTACTAACAGAGAAGGAGCAAAAGGTGCGGAGAATCCTGGTGGAAACTCAGAGGCAGCTGGGCACGGTGGCCTCGCCGGTCATCCCGGCAGTTCAGGAGGCTGAGGCAGGAGGATGGCAAGTTTGAGACCATCCTGGCCAATGAGCAAAACCATCTCAAAATAAAAATAAAATAAGATTTTTTTGAAGGGCTGGGATTGAAGCTCAGTGGTAGAGTGGCCCCGGGTTTTATTACTAGCATGACAAAAAGAAGCTCAGAGGCAGACAGGGCCCAGTGGGCAATACGAAACGGGTGAGCCTGAGGGCAGGTGGAGGGGGCCAAGGGAAACACTGGTGTGGGAGGACAGCCGTCAGTAGCCCCACCAGTGGGCACGGGCATTGCCAGGGTTCAGGTAGCACTGGAGAGAGCCCAGCAGGCCAGACAGGACAGAGGAGCACAGTGCAGAGACATGAAGGGGCCAGAGTTCTGACCTGGTCCACAGTAAGCCTGCAGACCACCTGCAAGGGCTGGAGTGAGACCCTCACGGGCCACAGAGCAGCTCAGCATTTGAGAAGGAAGAGCGGTGGCTGTCCCCACACTCGGTGCTGTCCTCGCACTCTGGAGAGGAATGACTTTGGACTGGGGTTTCACAGGGTGGAGTCACTATTTAAATGTGGGGCAGGATGGAAATCTTCCTGAGCTGCGGCAGGACACCGTGCTTGCTGCAGAGAGTGTCTCTTGGCCAGCACTTGTTAGGAGGTCCCCAACATGCAGAGGCCAGTCCTGCAAGGTGCCCAAGAGGTGTGGGAGGAGAACATGCAGCTGTCAACACGAAAGGGAAGAAACAAACTCCACTCCCAGTGCCCAGGCCCAGAAGTCTCCAGAAACCAAGCCGTGGCAAGTCCACCTGGGAGCTGCTGGGCTCCACTGAGGGCCTTGGTGGACTTCTGGAGGAGACAGGCATTGCATGTCACAGGCATTTTGCAGAGACACCTTCTTATTACAGATGTCAGCTCCCCCAAGATCAGTCTAGACACCCACGCACCCTGATCTGCACGCTTGCCGGAGGCTGCATTGCTGAGTACCTGCTCTCAGGCTGACACTGAAACAGAGGCCCAGGGGTCGTTCAGTGGTTTTGAAAAAAGACGGAGGAAAGAGGACTCTTCCTGCCTGATGTGGAAGCACAGGAAGAGGCCCAAGAGCAGAATCTCACCGCTGGATTGACACGAGAGCAAAGTCAGGCCAAAAGCAGAGGAGCGGGTGTGGAGACAGGCTGTCCTGCACACAGGTCCTCCTGTCCCAAGGTTCAGTGGCTCACTGCCCTCGAGAGCCTTAGTGGATAAGCAGCAGCTACGGGGGAAAATAATTCCATTATTTCATGGTGGGCTCCATCCTAACCCGGCACCCTTGCAGTTTCACAGATAAAATAATATACCAGTTAAAGAACAAAAATAAATCTGAATGAGTAATAATGAACTTGCAGCCTATTCTTTTTTTTTTTTTTTTTTTGGTACTGGAGATTGAACTCAGGGCACTCGACCACTGAGCCCCATCCCCAGCCCTATTTTGTGTTTTATGTAGAGAGAGGGTCTCACTGAGTTGCTTAGTGCCTCGCCCTTGCTGAGGCTGGCTTTGAACTCGCGATCCTCCTGCCTCAGCCTCCCACAGTGCTGGGATTACAGGCGTGCGCCACCGCGCCCAGCTGGTTAGCCTATTCTTAAAATACAAATCCTGCTGGGACTTTCACTGGGACTGTGTTGTATCTGTAGATCAATTGGAGAAAATGAATCTCTTCGTATTGGATCCCCCCAGGCCATGACCACAGCACATGTTGGAACCTTTAATTTCTCCCACTACTGTTCGGCAGTTTCCAGCGGGCGGGTTTGGCACATTTGTGGCCATGTTTGTACTAAGCAGTTAATATCTGAGTGGAGTTGTAAACGGCATGTTTTAGTTCAATTTCTAGTTGCTCTTTGCCAGCATACAGAGCGAGGACTGGTTTTCTGCATTGACCTGGTTTCTCGTCACCTTACTAGACCCACTTTATTCTTCCTCCCCCTCCTCCCCTACTTCTTCCAGCACTAGGGATCGAGCTCAGGGGGCTCTACCACTGAGCTACACCCCCAGCCCTGTTTATTTTTTTTATTTAGAGACAGTGTCTCACTGAGTTGCCCCGCTGGCCTCCAACCAGTCTCAGCCCCATGAGTGGCTGGAATCGTAAGCATGAGTCATAGCCTCTCACTGGGCTTACTTCATTAGAGTACCAGTTTGTAGATTTGGTCAGTTTTTCGAGGTGATGCTGTTTTCAATAATAAGAATAGTTTATTCTTTCTTTCTGATATGGGTGTCTTTTGTTTCCTTTTCTTGCTTTATCATGCTGGCCAAAACCTCCAGAGCACTGTTGAGTAGAAGGTATGAGAAGACACAACCTTGTCTTGCCTCTTATCCTGGGGTTGGGGGGAAACTTCTAGCCTTTTGCCATTAAGTTTGATGCCCTTTATAGGCTGCGACAATTTCCTTCTATTCCTAGTTTTCTGGGATTTAAAAAATCTTGAATGGTAGTTGGGTTTGCCAAATGTTCTTTGTACATCTCTTGAGGTTATAATACAGTTTTTCTTCTTAGATATAATGTGGTCATGGCTGGGGGTGCAGCTCAGTGGTAGAGTGCTTGCTTAGCACGCACGAGACCATGAGTCCAATTCCCAGTACCGCAAATGATGATGATGATGATGTTGATGTTAATGATGAAGAATCAGGTTGACTTTTTGAATGTTAAACCAATCTTCCTACAGTAAATCTCATCTGCATTTGTTGGACTTTTTGCTAAACTTTGCTTTAGAATTTTTGCATGTATGTTCATGAGGAATGTCAGCGTGTAGTTTTCTTTTCTTGTACTTGTCTAACTTTGGATGCAGGTTGTTATGTTTTGAATATGAGGTGTCCCCCAAAAGCTCATGTGTGAGTCAATGCAAGGATGCTCAGAAGCAAAATGATCAGGTTATGAGAGTCTTAATCAGTGCATTAATCTTCCTGAGTGGATTAACTGGGTGGTGACCGTAGATAGGTGGAGGGTGGCTGGAAGAGGTGGGTCACTGGGGGCATCCCTTCTGGGTTTGTATTTTTTCCTTGGTGAGAAGAGCGCTCTCTGCTTCCTGGACATCGTGTGCTGAGCTGCTGTCCTCCACCACACCTTCTACCATGATGTTCTGACTCGCTCTAGACCCAGAGTGTAGAGTCAGCCATCTATGGACTGAGACCTCTAAAATCAGGAACCAAAATAGACTTTTCCTCCTCTGCATTGTTCTTGTCAGGTCTTTTGGTCACAGCAATTAAAAAAAAAAAAAAAAAAAACCTAACTAAAACACAGGTAATGCTGACTTTATAAAGTGAGTTGCAAAGTGTTCTATTCTTTTCAATTTTTCTGTATGAATTCGTGTAGAAGTGGTTTTATTCTTTCCCTAAATATTTCTTAGAATCCGCTAGTGCAGCTATACAGATCTGATGGGTTCTTTATAAGAAGGTCATTGCACAAAACGTTAACTGAATAGACATGGGACTCTTCTGGTTATCTATCTCTTCCTAAGTAAACGTCCTCTCACTCATTTCTTTGTTGGGGGACATGGGGATTGAAGCACCCAGGGGTTCTTAGCCACTGATACATTCCCAGCCCTTTTTATTTTTTATTTTAAGACAGGGTCTCACTAAATTGCTGAGACTGGCCTTTGAATTTGTGATCCTCTTGCCTCAGCCTCCTGAGCTGCTGGGATTACAGGTGTGCGCCACCAAGCCTGGCTCGCTCATTTCTGATATTGGCGATTAGTGTCTTTTTCTTTTTCTCCTCATCAGTATGGTTTTTATTTGATTTTATTGATCTTCTCAAAGATTAACTTTTGTTTTTACTGATTTCTTGGTTGTTTTCTGTTTGGGGTTTCATCGGTTTTTCTTTGATCTTTGTTTCTGAATTTTATTTCTTATACATACATTGGATTTAGTTTGCTCTTATTTTTCTAGTTTCCTAAGGAAGCAGAAGCCATTTTTGAGACCTTTATTCTACTCCAGTATGTGTCTCAACATACATAGGGCTCCTAAGCCCTAGATTTACCTCTAAGCACCATTTGTTGAAGAGGCTTTTATGGCGCCTTTGTCTAGGATGAGATAACTATATCATGTGGATTTACCTCTGTGTCCTCTATTCTGTTCCATTGGTCTTCATGTCTGTTTTGGTCCCAATACCATGCCATTTTTGCTACTATAGCTTTGTAGTATCGTTTAAGGTCTAGTGTTGTGATGTCTCCTGCTTTGCTCTTCTTGCTAAGTACTGCTTTGGCTATTTGGGGCCTCTTATTTTTCCAAATGAATGTCATGACTGCTTTTTCTACTTCTATGAAGAATGTCATTGGAATTTTGATGGGGATTACATTGAATCTGGATAGTGCTTTTGGTTGTTTGGCCATTTTGTCAATATTAATTCTGCCTATCCCAGAGCATGGGAGATCTTTCCATCTTCTAAGGTCTTCTTCAATTTCATTCTTTGGTGTTCTATTGTTTTCATTGCAGAGGTCTTTTACTTCTTTTGATAGATTGATGCCCGAGCATTTTATTTTAGTTTTTAGGCTACTGTGAATGAGATAGTTTTCCTAATTTTTCTTCCAGCTGATTCATCATTGGATATAGAAACGTGATTGATTTAGAATGTTGATCTTGTATCCTGCTACTCTGCTGAATTAATTTATGAGCTCTGGAGGTCCTCTGGTGGAGTTTTTTGGGTCTTCTAAATATAGGATCATGCCATCAGCAATCGTAGGTAGTTTGAGCTCTTCTTTTTGAATAGTAGTGGTGAGAGTGGGCATCCTCGTCTAAGAACAAGTTCCTGTTTTTAGAGAGAATGCTTCCAGCTTTTCCCCACACAGGTGATGCTGGCCTTGGTTTGTCATACACAGCTTTTACAGTGTGGAGGTGAGTTCCTTCTGTCCCTAGTTTTCATAGTGTTTTCACTATGAATGGATGCTGTATTTTGTCAAATGCGTTTTCTGCATCTATTGAAATAATCAAAACATACATTGGAGGAAAGATAGCCTCTTTAATAAATGGTGCTGGGAAAACTGTAAATCCATTTGTAGTAGAATGAAATTTAACCCCTATCTCTCACCCTGCACAAAACTCAACTCAGAGTGGAACAAAGACCTGGGAATCAGACCAGAGACCCTGTACTTACTAGAAGAAAATGTAGGTCCAAAGTATTAGCTCAGAAACTGACTTCCTTAACAAGATTCCTAAATCTCAAGAAGTCAAATCAATAATCAATAAATGGAATGGAATTAAATTAAAAATCTTCTTCACAGCAAAGGAACCAATCAAGAGCGTGAAGTGTCTACAGACTGCACCTCAGACAGAGCATTAATCTCCAGGATATATGAAGACCAAAAACACAAATAACCCAGTCAATAAACGAGTAAATGAACTAAACAGACACTTCTCAAAAGAAGAAATGCCAAGGCTCAACAAATATATGAAAAAATTTTAACATCTCTAGCAACTAGAGAAATGAGATCTCATCTCCCTCCAGTCAGAATGGCGATTGTGTCAAGAATACAAGTAACAGTAAGTGTTGGTGAGAATGTGGGAAAGAGCACACTCATACACTGTTGGTGGGACTGTAAATTAGTGCAACCACTTGGGAAAGCAGTATGGAGACTCCTTAAAAAAACTGTTAAGGGAACTACTGTTTGACCCAGTTTTCTACTCCTCAGTATATATCCAAAAGATTTAAAATCAGCATACTACAGTGATGCAGCCACATCAATGTTTGTAGCAGCTCAATTCACAATAGTGAAGCTTTGGAGCCAACCTAGGTGCCCTTCAACAGATGAATGGATAAAGAAAATGTGGCGTATATACACAATGGAATATTACTCAGTCATAAAGAAGAATGACTTTATGACATTTGATGGTACATGGATGGATCTGGAGACTCTTAACGCTAAGTGAAGTAAGCCAGTCCCCAAAACCAAAGGTCAAATGTTTTCTTGGATATGTGGAAGGTAACCCAAAAGAGGGGGTTGCAGGGGAGAATAGAAGTTCAGTGGAGCAGACAAAGGGGAATGAAGGGAAGGGAGGGAGGGTTTGAAACTCACGGTATAATTTTGCTTTTGAACCACAAGAGGATCATCCTCACTAGACAGATGAAGTGATTTGCCTCCAGTCAGAGCCAGCGGCTGCAGAGCTAGGATTCAGTCCAGAGCAGTTCAGCCCTGAATCTGGCCGTTCCCAGCATGTCACACAGTGTCCTAGCCTTTAAGAAGAGGTGTGTCCAGGAGGGGAGGCCTGTGGCTCTGGCTCTGCCTGGTCACCTCTCCCAGTTTGGGTTCCAGTGGCTCAGCCTGGGCTTTCCTATGCCCTGAGCTCTTGGGACTTTCCTTAGACCTGTTCCTCAGTTCCAGTCATATGGCGTTTGAGTTGGTCGTGTCTGTTCCCCTCTCTGTCTGAAGGAAGGCAGTGTTCCATTAAAATAAAGTAAGAGACACGGACCGTAAAGAAAATCACCTCTAAGTACTGTGTTCCATGGATTTTGAAAAGTTACATTTTCATTTTTCTTTGGTTCAAAATAGTTTCTAATTTCTCTTTTGGTTTATTTGTGCAACCGTGGGGTGCTTAGGACTACATTATTTATTTCCAAATATTTGGGGACCTTCCAGATAGCTCTATGTTATTAGAGATTCTAATTCCATTATGACCAGAGAGTATATTTCGTAGGACTGGGATCCTTTCACAATTTTCAAGACTTGATTTCAAGGCCTATAATATGATTGATCTTGGTAAAGATTTCACGTGCACTTTAAAGGACTGGTTTTGCTGTTATTGGATAGACTTTTCCACTAAGCCAGGTAGATCAGGTTGGTCGATAGTGATGCTTTCCTTTTCTGCATCTTTTCTTCTTTTCTGTGAACTCAGTCCATCAAGTCTCAAGAGAAGAGTGGTAAAGTCTCCAGCTATCGCTGTGGATTTGCCTCTTCCTCCTTGCAGGTCTCTCAGCTCTCGCTTGGTGTACTGCAGCCTCTTCACAGACCCCTTCATTGTTATGAAGTCTTCATTCTGAAATCAACTTTGATAATGAAATGATCAGTTTTGACAAGGAATACCTTTTGAATTCCACAGTATTTGCTGCCCAACACATACTCCAAAACTTAGTGGTTTAATACAACAGATATTTAAATTTTCCCCATTTTCTCCTGGTGCATTATAGCTGCACACGATGGTGGGATTTGGTGTTACATATTTGTACATGCACACAGTCCAACAATATAATTTGGCCAATATCATTCCCCAGTATTCCCCTTTCCTACCTTTTCTCTCTTCCCTGGTGCCTTTCCTCTACTCTACCATCTCCCTTTGATTTTCATGAGATCCGCCATCTTTGTTTTTCCTTTCTCTCCAGCTTCCACATATGAGAGAAAACATACAACTCTTGACCTTTTAAGTTTGACTTATTTCACTTGACATAATGTTAGCAAGTTCCATTCATTTTCCTGCAAATGCCATAATTTCATTTGTCTTTGTGGCTAGATAAAACTCCATTGTGTATACACACCACATTTTCTTTATCCATTCATCCCTTGATGGACACCTAGGCTGGTTCCATAGTTTGTCTATTGTGAATTGTGCTTCTATAAACATGGTTGTGCATGCATCACTGTAGTAAAATGCCTTTAATTCTTTAGGATAAATACCAAGGAGTGGTATAGCTGGGTCAATTTGGTGGTTCCATGCCTGGTCTTTTGAGGAGCTTCCATACTGATATCCATAGTGGTTGTACTAATTTACAATCCCACCAACACTGTACTTTTCCTCACATTCTCTCCAGCATTTATTATTGTTTGTATTCTTGATGGCTGCCAGTCTGATGGGTGTGAGATGCAATCTCAGTGTAGTTTTGATTTGCATTTCCCTAATTGCTAATGATGTTGAGTTTTTCATATATTTGTGGACCATTTGTATTATTTCTTTTGAGAAGTGTCCTTTTAATTCATTTGCCCATTGTTTATTTAAACAACAGATATTAATCACCTTGGTTCCCTGTGGGCCAGAAGACAGCGTGGGTTCCCTGGGTGCCTCCATTCAGACACTTCACAGGGTTGAACAATCCCTCTGTCTCAGGCTCCAGTATTGGTGGGCATGGCATGGTGCTGTTCCTAATCCTGTCATTTTAAATTTAAAATTCTGATGTTTTGGTCTTCATAGACTTTTTATGCATCAATGTGTATTTTAAAAACATATTGCTTTACAATATTATTTTTCTTGGTTGAGGTTTTTTGGTGCTTCCTCTAATTTCATGACTGAGGCAAGTGCTTCTCCTGCATCCCCTGAGTCTCAGCCTTGGGCACCAACACCAGGCTACTGGGGCCTCCTTGGAAGCCACCCGCCACTGTACCATGTACACTTAACTTATTTGTGTCTTTGTATTTGAAGCGAGTGTCTTGAAGACAGGAGAGTGAGGGCTTGCCTTTTTTAATCCAAGCTGACAATACTGCATTCTTGGGGCACTGAGACCCTTCACGTTCACTGTGATTAGTGCTGTGGGCAGGCGCGAGTCTGTCCCCGTGCCAGCTGCTTTCTATTTGTTCGTCTGTTCCTTGCTCTTCTCCTGACTTCTGCTGTGTGGGAGGGGCTGACTGAGTCATTTTTAGTGGTTATTGGATGTAACTTTGCATTCCTGCTCAGGGGCTGCTGAAGGGCTGCGGTTTACAGCTTTGACTTGTCACAGGTCACTGCTACAGTCTGGAGCTGAAGGCCCCCAAGGCCCATGTGTTAAAGGCTTGGACCCAGCTTGAGGTGTCCAGGAGGTGGTGGAAATTCTAAGAGGGGCTTGGTGGCAGGTCTTCTGGTCAAAGGAGGAGAACGTGACCCCAGCCCCTTCCTCTCTTAGATTTCTGGCCACGAGGTGACCAGCTTTGTCTGCTCTGCGATCCCCACCATAATGTCCTGCCTCACCACAGACCCACAGCATAGGACCAGCCGACCACAGACAGGAACCCTCCACAAGCCTGAGGTTTCTCTATAAGTTGGTGACCCCAAGTGTTTGTGACAGTGATGGGAAGCTGCCTGACATCTGTACCTCAAGGAGCACCCTACTGCCTCACACAGTGCTGGGGACCTCACGATGGCGGACCTCGACTGCTTCTCTTGGCCTTTGTGTTACTGTCAACAACTGACTTTTACGTGTTATCAAGTGAAACATGCTTTGTTTAAATAGTCACTTATCTTTTAAATACATTCAGATAACAACTGGGAGCAGTGGCACTTACCTGTAATCCCAGCACTTTGGGAGGCTGAGACAGGAGGATCGCGAGTTCAAAGCCAGCCTCAGCAATAGTGAGGCGCTAAGCAACTCAGTGAGACCCTGTCTCTACATAAAACACAAAATAGGGCTGGGGATGTGGCTCGGTGGTTTAGTACCCCTGAGTTCAATCCCTGGTATCAAAAAAAGAGAAAGGAAGAAAGACATTCAAATAACAATCTTTACACACGGGTGCCCACATGGTTATCATGTGGGTGCTCTTTGTGCCTCTACGCAGGTCTTCAATTCCCTCTTGTGCAATGTCCCTTCTGCTGAAAGCTGTGTAATTCTTCTGAGAAATTGTTACTTCACCTGCACTGTTGGGAGGTACTTTCACTGAGCTTAGAGTACTAGGTTGGCATTTTTTCAACAGTTCTTTAAAGATATTGCTCCATGACCTTTTCCCTGCATAGTATCCAATGAGAAAACTATATCATCCCTTAAAAATAGTTTTTGCATTTTTTCTTTCTTTCTTTTTGGTATTGGGGATTGGCCCAGGGATGCTCAACCGCTGAGCCACATCCCCAGCCCTTTTTATATTTTATTTTGAAATAGGGTCTTGCTAAGTTACTTAGGGCCTCGCTAACTTACTCCAGCTGCCCTCGACCTTGCCATCCTCCTGCCTCAGCCTCCCCAACCACGGGTATAACAGGCATGCCCCACCACACCTGACTCCATCTTGACCATGTTTAAGGGCACAGCCTGCTCTGTAGCCGTCACCACTGTCTTCTCTAGAACTTTCAGAAGTGCATTTCTTTTTAGGACTGAATAGTATCCACCTGTGGACAGGCCCTCTTTGTTCACCCATCTGCTCAGGGGACAGCTGGGTGGCTTCCAGCCTTGGCTCTTATGAAGGATGCTGCCAGGAATGTGGGTGTGCGGATATTGCATCCTCCTTGTGTCCACTCCCCTCTGTATTGTCCTTCTACATGTGTGCAAGTGTATTCTTTTCCCTCTAGTTGCTTTTAGCGTTCTCTCTTTATTACTGGTTTCAGGCAATTTGATTACGATGTGTCTTGGTGGTGTTTTCTTTGTTCTTAGGGTTGTTGAAATTTGTGGATCTGTGGATAATTTTCATCAAATTTGGAAAAATTCCAGCCTATTTTGTACAGGATCTGTAGTCTCCTCCTCCCTCTCCTTTCACGGGGACTCCAAGGCTGTGCTTATTAGAGCACTGCAGGTGTCCACGCTGCCCTGTGGCTCCATCACCTCCTTAGCCTTTCTCCCTTCTCGCCAGGCTCCATTCTGCACAGCATCTGTTGCTGTCTTCAAGTTTATTAAGCTTTTATTCCGTAGCATCTAATCTGCCATTTGTCCAACCTAGCGTGTTAAAAAAAAAAATCGCACACATTGTAATTATCATCTCTAGAATTTAAAATTATGTCTTTTATTTTTGTATAGATCCTCTATGTTTCTACTTAGCATTCAACATACGAAATGCAGTCATGAAACTTGTTTTAAGGTCCTTAAGTGTGAATGTTCTTGCATTTGTAAATATCTTTGTCAGGACAGGGTATTTGTTTATTTATTAATTCATTTATCTACCTTCTCATTATATGGCATATTTTCCTGCTCCCCATCCCCCCTTTTCTTTCTCTGGGGATTGAGCCCAGGGGCACTTTACCACTGAGTTACACCTCAAATCATTTTCCAAAAATTTTCAGGTCTATGTTCCAAGGCTGGCCCTGAACTTGCCATCCTCCTGCTGCAGCCTCCTGAGCATGTTTGGTATTTTGGGTAAGTTTATCTTTGTGGGCACATTTTTAGCTTTGTCCTGGGATGTAGTTCAGTTACTCGGAAATACTTTCTCTTTTTGCTTCAGATAGGATGGAGCAGTGCTGGGTTTAGGGCATGCTCCTTCCCACTACTGAGACAAGAGTCTGCCCTGTACTCCACCCTGTGCTTCATGAATTACGAGGTGAGGGCTGGTGGGTGGCCAATCCCACAACATATTCTGATCCCCTTCTGATCTCCAGGGGCCTTTCTGGAGATCTTTGGGGTTCTCTGTCTGTACACCTCTCCTCTCTTGTACTCTTGTCCTGAGAACTCCGGCTGCCTGGGCCTCTGGGCTCCCTGGTCTGGAGCAGAGACTCCTCTTCTCTCCTGGACATTCCTGGGCCACTGCAGGGACATTCCGGGGGTGGGAGCAGGGCAGGTGCAGGAGCCCTTGCTCACTGCCCACCTCTTGAAGACCACTGTTCTCTGTCACCTGACGTCCAGGGTTTTGAAGACCAAGGTTTTCTGAATTTGATTCTTTTTGTTATTGCTTTGGGGAGAGGAAGGGTAAATTCAGTCCCTGCGGGCTGGGGTTGTGGTGCAGTGGTAGCGTGCTCGCCTAGCACGCAGGAGGCACTGGGTTCGATCCTCAGCACCACATAAAAATAAAGATATTCTGTCCACCTACAACTAAAAAATAAGTATTAAAAAAAAAAAAATTCAGTCCCTGCGACTCCATCGTGGTCACCAAGGGAAACCTTTCTTTTTAACACTTTCCACATTTGCACTTGTGTACATTTTCCTACTTCTGTTATTCTAAAAGTGTGTCTTCTCATCTTCTTGACTAGTTAGTTGGTCTTTGAAAAAAAAAACAGTTTTCATTTTACTGAGTTAAATTTCAGTTCTGTCTTATTAATCTCTTCCCTCATCACCATTAATCAGCCCTTGGTTGTCTTTTACATGGCTTGGATTTTCTGTCCCTGCTACTCTAGGGTGGAAAGCTGTTCCCTGTGCTCAGCTCCCTCGCTTCCTCAGGACTCCCCAGGCTCGCGGGGCTGTAGGGTTCCCAGAAGCTGCTCTCAGGCTGGGCATCTGCAGGCCCCTCGCAGGCCTGTCCTTGCTTCTGGTTTCTCCTTCCACCTCAGCTCTGTTTGGAAGACTGCTCTTTCCTCTGGGCACTCGCCACCTTGCAACTGCGCTCTGGGTATTTTCTTTCTGATTTTATTGCATTGTGGGTAGAAATGTGGTCCAGAGACGTTGTCCTGCTTGAAGGAATGGCTTTTTTCATGGTCTGATGCCCCGATGGCTTTCTGTTTCATGGGAGAAGATGACTCCGCAGATGGGCCACCTGTCTTCTTCTAGTGGGTGGGGGTGGCTGCTTCCTGAGTGCCTTTGGCCCCCAGAAGTACAGCCCCAGAAGCTCCCTCTCAGCCCCCAGGCCATGAGGGGCCCAGGGTAGGGTAACATTACGGACACAGTGATGGGCCAGCTGATTTCTGCCTCCTATTCACTCTCACCTTGGGTAAGTGACCTCCCCCTCTGGGCCTCAATTTCTTTGTGTTGCAAAGTGTAGCTTTCATCATTATTCAGGTGGAGCTAGGAACAACAGAGAGACAACTGCCCTTGAACACACAGTTGTTTTTCTCACTGTTCCTGTGGGGGTGGGCATACGCCCACGCCATCAGGGGACAGCAGTCAAGCAAGCTGAGGCTGAATCCCAAGGGCCAGGCTTGAGTCCACTGGGCTTGGCCAGGCCCACTGTAGTTGGGGGTGGGGTCCAGACAGGAGGAGCTGAACTGCAGACACAGGAGACCAGAGCAGAGGCAGGAGCAGCATTCAAGGCAAGATGGCAACCTGGCTGGAGAAGGGGTGGACCCCGCGGACTGCATGAGGAGGCCAGATAACATGGCCTCCACACAGACCTGTAGTGGGTGGGGTCCTTCTCTAAGGAGGGGACCTGGGAGGGGGACTAGGCTTAAGGAAAAGAAGGTCAAGTTCAGCCTGCCACAAGTGGAGCTGGAGGAGCTTCAGAGGACTGCGGCTCAGTTGGGGTACCACGTGGACACACCCATCTCCCACAGGGTGGTCTGCACACCATGGCCCTAATCAGGTCTACCACCTGCTTCTGTAGTGTCCTCAAACTAGGGACTGTTTTAAAATTTTTAAATTAGTTTAAAAATTGAAAATCATACCTATTAATTATTATCAAAAGGACAAATATGGTGTGATTCCCCTTCTATGAGCCCTCCAGTCACGGGATCCAGAGACAGGGGGCCGCAGGGACAGGGGCTGGAGGGCCCGGAGCAGTGTTGAGTGGGACAGTTCCAGCCTGGGGAGATGAGAGCTTTGGAGGTACGTGGTGGCTGCAAGCTGTGTGTCACCCTGATGTGCACAGCAACAGTGCTAGACCGTAACTTTTATGCCCTGGAAAAATCAAGAGAACACTTTGTAACTCGTAACTGGATCTGGAATTCAAACTTCAGTGTTTGTAGTGCGGGTTTTGCTGGGGCACAGACCCCGGGTCATTTCTGTGTTGTACGGGGCATCTGTTGCACAACGGTAAAGCGTGTGTGTGACAGAGACCTCCCAGCTCTTGTGGCCTGAAATGTCTGCTATCCTGTCCTTTTCAGAAAAGGCTGGCCTGGCCCCGCTCAGGAGCTCAGGGATGGAGACGCAGGGGCAGAGCCCCGGAGCAGGTGAGTGAGGGCGGGGCTGGCGAGGCGCGTGCCTGTCTCGCTGAGCTGTGATACACAGGCATGTTCACTCATTCAGCCAGCTCCATTCAACCTCAGACAGCCCTCACCCTAGTCCACCTTGGAGCAGGTCATCTTCTCGAAAGGGAAGTCCCCATGGCAGCCAGCCCATCCTCTCATGTGTCCTGCAACCCCCATCGGCTGTCTCTGTGGACCGGCCCATTCTGGACACTTCCTATCAATGGAGTCATACAGCCGGTGGCCTTGTGTCTGGCCTTTCAGTCGGCGTCACATTTCCGGGCTCACCCAGGGGGCAGGTGTACCAGGGCTTCAATTCCTTCTATGGTGGAATGAGCCTTGTAGAGCTAGCCCATTTTATCCACCCACTTGTCTGCTGATGGGCACTTGCCTGTTTTGAAAGCTTTGTGTGGGTCAGCAGGCTTCTCAAGGCCACAGTGCTCAGGATGGGGTGAGAGACCACCTCTCAGAGATGACTCAGCTGCCATGGAAACCCATATGCCCAGGAGAGAATATGCTTTGGGATTAATGGCGCCACATTGATGTCAAATGCTGGCAGAATTCAGAGGACCCCTTTGGGTGAGTGAGGCCAAGAAATGGAAGGCAGGGGCCCCTGGGGAGACAGCAGTTCCAGCGACTGTTGTCTTTAGACTGAAGGAGGGTGCATTGGGTTTCTAGGGCCTAGGAGGACAGAGATCTAGGGAGGGTGAAGGTGAGTAGAGGTGCTGGGTGGGGGTGGGTGGCTGGCCTGACCGTGGCACGGCTGGTAGATATAGGTGCAGGGCAGCCAGATGCCTCTGGAAGGGTCGAGCTTCAGGAAGTTTTGGAGTTTAAAGTCTTAAGGGGCCTTGATCCTGAGATCCTAAAACCTAATTATAGGACCTAGCTGGATGAAGACCAGCTGAAGGGCTTGACTCGGCTGCTGTCCCCTCAGAGTCCCCAAGTAAATGAAGCCACAGCATAACCAGCAGGGAGCCCATCCATCAATCCACAGGGTCCTGAGAAATAACTGGTGGTTTGTTATGTATCCATGGACAGCTCCAGGCCCTCAGGCTGAGCTGTAGTCCTGGCAAGAACTGCCAAGGCCCAGAGCGCAGGGCTCTGGGATTGTTCCTGGCACTGTGTCTTGCAGCCTTGACATGGCAGGGGCGGGAGGACAGTCAGTGGGGCCCACCAAGACACTGTTCTGGGACAGGGACCTCTGACCAGGTAGAGGGTGCAGAGGAAAGCCTGGTCAGGGAACCTGAAAACAGACTTTACCCTGGATTGCTCCACTGGGCAGTGGTGTGACTGTGGACCCCTGACCATAATACCCTCGCCCCCAGACCCACAGGACCCAGGCAGGTGCTACTCTGCAGTCAGCCTTCCAAAGTGTGAAAGTTGAACAGGCCAGCTCAACAGGATTCTGCAGGGCACCCTCAAGGCTGGCAGTAAACACCCTTAACCTGTTTGGTGGGGTCCCTAGAGGAGGGTCCCTGACTGCCAAGCCCCAAGGCCAGAGCTGGAAGGCATCTCGGCCACCTGACCAACCACTCCGTTGGCAGAGTTTCTGGCCCAAGAGCGCCTGGTTCCTTGGGTTAAAACCAGCCTGGATACGGCCCCAAGGGTTGTTTCTGGACAGCGGGGCAGGACCAAAACTTCCATTTTCTGCATTTCAGCAGTATCTACCCGCCTGAAACCCTGCAATACCCCCTGTGTCACCATCCCCCTCCCCACGACTTCTCCCCCCTGGGGGCCCAATCACAGTGTCTTCATGGGAGGAATGGGAGAGCGAGGCCAGGAGGGGTGCCATGGGAAAAAACAAAAACAAAAACAGCCTTCGAAACTCAAAGAGGAGCCGGGGTTGTAAGAGAGAAGGCGCCAATGGGGGGCGCGACGCGGACAAGGTAGGTCCGGTGGAGGTGGGAGACACTGGAAAAGAAGTCTGGGCAAAGGGGTGGGAGTGGGCTTGAGCGCTTCCCGGGCCTGGAGTGGTTGGGTGCAAACCTCCAGCCCCCCTAGAGGCCCAGGCTCGGGGCGCACTGGAACCACAGGGAGAGGGTGTGCCGAGGGGCACAAGGTGAAGGGGCCCTGGGGTACCTGAACCTTCCACCTATCCCAGCCTCTACCATCTCAGGGCCCGCCCAAACCCAAGGGGCACGGGTGTGCGTGGGCGGAGCGTGGACAGCCGGATCGCGACGGGAGGACCAGGACAGGCCCAGTGGGCAGCAGCTTTGTTCACCTCGGGCCTCAGGAGCCACGCGCCGGGCGTGTGTTTCCTCCTTCGGGCTAGGAGTGAGGGGGGGGGAGTGGGGCTGGGAATGGGGCTGGGCCCGCCGCAATTGGCCAAACCGGCGGCCCACGATTGGCTGAGACCCTGGCCCCCGCCTCCTCGCCCACGGGGGCGTGGCACGGCCAGCGTGGTGCGTGCTGCCCCGAGGGTCTCTTGTGCCTCCCCGACGGCTGCGCTGTCTTCCAGGTCACGCCTTACCCCACAACAGCACGCGCCCGTGAGCCGCGGACTGGCAGCTCTCAGGACTAGCGCACGTGGGGTGGGGGTAAAGACAGGTTACGCCTGGGACTTGCTGACAGCACCTGGGGGTGGGAGACCTGCGGAAGGCAGCGTGGCTCCCACACTGGGCCGTCTTTACTGCCCTTAGGGGGACGCACTAGGTACCTGCTGGAAGCAGGGAGCATCGTTTACTTGCGGGCTGCATTCAGGTGGGGGCTGTGCTCACGTTTCGGGCTTTACAGAATGTGTGTGTGAGAGGGAGGGCAAAGCGTGGCGGGAGGGAGAGGCGCAGGGAGGAGGGCGTGAGAAAGGAGGCGGCGGCGGAGCGGAGGAGGGTTATCTATACATTTAAAAACGAGCCGCCTGCGCCGCGCAAGGGGAGACCCAGGGAGCGTCCTACTGCACGCGCGGGACACGAGCTCCCCACGCTCCCCGGTGCGCACTGCCCACCGCCTCTCCACTCCTGCGCCACACGGTCCCCAGGCTCCAGAGGACCTTGGAAGACTGTTCCAGAGGAATCGCTTGGCGGCGGAGTGCCAGAAGCCCTGGTGAGACACGGCCGTCCGCTTCCCACAGCTCCTGGTTGCTTTGCGCGCACTTTCTTGTGGCGCACCGGGACTTAGAAGAGGCACCAGGCGGGTGGATGCGGGCACCATGGACCGCGGCGCAGTGTCCCGACTTGTGCCCACTTCGCCTGCGGTCCCTGGTGCCTGCGGTGTCCGACGGAGACCCGCGTCCCCAGAACTGCTGCGTTGCAGCCGGCGGCGGCGGCCCGGATCGGCAGAGGCCGGGGGCGGCGCGGCGGCAGTGGCGCGGCGCAATGAGCGCGAGCGCAACCGCGTGAAGCTTGTGAACTTGGGCTTCCAGGCGCTGCGGCAGCATGTGCCGCAGGGCGGCGCCAGCAAGAAGCTGAGCAAGGTAGAGACGCTGCGCTCGGCTGTAGAGTACATCCGCGCGCTGCAGCGCCTGCTGGCCGAGCACGACGCGGTGCGCGCTGCGCTGGCGGGGGGTCTGCTGGCACCTGCTGCGCTGCCTCCCGCGCCCCTGGGGCCGCCTGTAACTCCCCCCATCGCTGCCTCGCCCTCCGGCGCCTCTTCTTCTGGCCGCGAGGGCAGCTCGGAACCTGATTCCCCGCGTTCGACCTACTCGTCCGAGGACAGCGGCTGCGAGGGCGAACTGAGCCCCTCGGAACACGAGCTCCTTGACTTCTCCAGCTGGTTGGGGGGCTATTGAGTGCCTGCGTCACCCCCCGCCCCCGCCTTAAGGTAACTCCTTGGCTGCGGGGAGTAGGGAGGGTCTGAGGCCCGGGCAGAGGGATTGGGTGGGCAGGCCTGCTGGGTAGCGCCCCGGTGACCCAGCGGAGCCGAGCGCTGGTCCCAGGCAATTGCTTCGATTTCGCTCACTCTTCATTTCCCCCAAACGTTTTCAAGCCTGAGCAAGACCAGCGTTTGTTTGTACGGGATTGCAAAACTTCCTCTCCCGGCTCCACCGCCTTTTGGGGGAGGGGAAGTCAGAGGAGGGGAGCGGCCGTCCGGCCGGTGAGGTTCCCGGGCTTGCGATCCCCTGAAGAGCGGGGAGCTGGAGGCGTGGTGATTTTGCATTGCAAATTGGCTCCCCGGCCGGCCCGGGTGCCGGAATGAGTCGGCTGGAGCGGAGCCCTGAGTCACCACGGCTCGGAGCGTGCGCCCCGCCTCCGCCTGGCCCGGGCCTCAGACCGAATCTAGGCACCCACGGACTCAGATTCCAAAATCAGCGAAGCAAATGAAACTGCCGCCGGCGCGTTGGGAGGTGGGGGCGGGGCGGGTTCTGTCCCAGTGCGGGGCCTCGGTGACGCGAATTCTGTACCCCTGCAGCCGCAGTCCAGGTCGCCCGACAGCAAGCGTGCCTAGCACCGAGCGCACCATCACCTGGGAGCTACACGGTGGGCCCGGGACCCCGCCGACGCTGCCCTGTTGGGTCCAGCCTGACCAAGTGCCAGTGTGGAAACTACCCCGCTATGGACTGGCAGTGGCCTCCGAGCTCCCCCAGTGGGGCATCAACGCTTGGAGAATATTCCCTCGGAGTTTTATAAGGACATAGAGAGTCTATTTTTTACGCATTAACTTGAATTGCCGCAGGGACTGTGCTGAAAACATGAAGACTTATTTTTGTACAAAGGATCCTGAGGGTTGGAGCACAATAAAAATCGCCCGCGCTCCCCCACCCCCACTACGTGATTTCCAACCTGGCCAAGGTGTAGTACTAGCAGCCCCTGAGGGCAGGGTGCCTGGGGGGACGCCCCTCCTCTGAAGCCCAGCCTAGGGAGGGTGCTTGGGTGCTTGGGCCCACTGCCTAGCTGACCTGGGTGAGAACACCTATCCTAACTGAAGTGAACTTTATAAATAAATGGGTTCTATTTATCATTGGCTTTTGGCAGTACCCTCTACCTTGGGTCCTGTCCCCATTTCCCAGGTGAGAGCCAGGCAGGGGTGGAGGGCAGTGGCCCAGACTGTGGTCACTTCTCTCTGGGCTTCTTGTAGAGTGGGCAGATAGGTGTGAGATTTGAGTGCACCCAGGCTACCACTGACAGGTGCCAGAGTGATTCTGACACCTGGGGCTAGGGGCTTCTAGCAGGTGGTTATTAACTGGTGGGTGGTCCAGGCAGGGCAGCTTTCCAGCTGGGAAAGGGAAGTCCAGAGGTCCCTGATAGGCCACAGGGGTCCAGGTCAGTGCCTGGTATTGGGCTGGGCCCCGAGTGGTCTGACCTGTGAGCACAGCTTATCTTCCATCTCTCAGGGCTGTAGGTGTGGGCTTTGGGTCCAGGTATCAACCGCCCATTGCCAACTGGGCAGAGGAGAGTCACAAACCTGCAGATGACACCCTAGGCCCAGGTTGTGGGAGGGTTTGAAGGGCCATGTTGGTGAGCAGGCAGCCTGCATGTGCTGGGCCCTGTGCTGGCCGGGCGGCCCTAGGGAGTTCCTGTATGTCTTTTTACCCAAACCAGGAGCCTCCCTGGAATAAGGAAGGCCAGGAAGCTTCCTGAGTCCCCACCTTGCCACCCTCCCAGGGTCCCCCCAATCCAGAGCTGTGGCGGGATATGTTGCACCTCCAGCTTTGATCCTGGGCCTCGGAGGCTTTGAAGTTGCCCTTTGCCCAAAGCTTGCTTTAATTGCAGGGGTGTGGAAGGGGCTGGGGGATCCCCTGGGCTTCTGTAGGGTGCTGCTGGCACCCCTTTCTTCTGGCGGGAATGGTTGGGGCACAGCCATTGGGTCCCTGGAAAGTGGGAGTGGCTGGGGGTGTCACACAGCAGGTGTCTTTCTTATAACCATGGTGGCAGTATCCGCAGGCTCCTGGGGTATGGCTGTCTAGGACGCGGGGTTGCAGGTCCCCCCTTCACTGGAGAAGCAGGAGTCCTCAGCTCCTCTCCAGTCAGCTGACTCGAGTCAGTAGTATTCAGTCTGTAGCTGGGGTCAAGGGTGGATTGGTCCAATCAGAATCAGGCTGAGTTGGAGTCAGTAGCCCAGTTGTGACTTGAGGCTGCAGGGCTGTTGCTCCGAGACCGCAGGGGCGTATCATGGCCACCCCGGGAGAACCACGCATAGCTGCCTTCTCCCAGGCAAGTGGCCTCACCAAGCCGTGGGACCTGAGCTTCCCCATGACTCACCAGGATCCCGGGAGGCCTGAGGCCACCAGGAGGATCACAGGTGGTGCTGGGCTGGGGGGCATCCGCCCACATGAGCCCGGGAGCTGGGGCTGGGCTGGCCTGCAGCTGCAGGGCCTCTGGAGCGCTACCGTTGTCCACTACCAATTCCACACGTGCAAGAGCCCTCACGTCTTTATCAAGCACCTTCTCCACTCCAGGCACCAAGGAGGTGGCGTTGCGCCCCACAGAAACCCTGCCTTCTGCTGGGGACATGATTTCTATCTGGGATGAGTCAACTGAATAGTCTGGCTGAGGGGAAGCGCTGACCGGAGAGCCTGTCGGGAGAAGCCTCAGGTCAGCCCCCTGTGGCATCATGACTGTGCACTTGTGGCCCCACCCGCCCCACGTGGTTTTGAAGCAAACCCCAAGTTCAAATGTCCTCCCTTGTGCCTCCAAAGGAAACCCCACACCATCACCACACCCCCAAAGAACAGTGGTTCTTTCATATCAGATGCCCAGCCCATGGCACAGTCTGATTGTCTCAAAGGTTGATAAGGCTTGATTTGGGCATCAGGATCCATCCCAGGTCCACACATCGAGTTCACTGAGCAGGTCTCTTAAGCATCTTAAAAGCAACTCACCTGGTGTTTTTGTTGATGAAACTTGGTTGTCTTCCATGTTCTGTCACCTGGATATTTATCCAGGGCCCATCCTTCTGTTTCCCGCAGATTGGGGTGGGGGTGGGGCATGGAAGCAGAGCTGTGATCAGTCTGGAGTTTGGTGGTACCATGTCCTGTGACTGCATCCTGCCAGGAGACGAGGATGAGACCCTGTAACTTGGGGACACTTTTAAGAGAGTGAAGGCTGCTGTTGATAGCCAGCCAGGGACCCTGGTTGCCTTCTGCTCCAGTTAGAAAACCCCCCAAGCTGTCATTCACACACCATCAGACACTGCAAACTAAGTTCCTGAAGTCACAGAGCTTTGAAAATTGTGGGAACTGGGATTAAAACCCAGGGTTGCTTCATTCCTGTCCTTGAATGGTCGCCTTCCAGGAAGGCTGGCCTCGGGCTGTGCTAAGGAGGACACCTGTAGCAATTGAGCCTTCTGGATGGGCATGCCTGGCCAGGGCCCTGCCTGCACTAGACTGCTGGGCTGTGGGGCAGCAGGGCTCTGCCATGGCCCATGGCCCACTCCTTGCCTCTGCCTTGAGCTGACTCTAGGCAGCGTGTGCTGGGGACCAGCCTGGAGGGAGCGGCCAGGGCCACAGCTCTGGGAGCCCCAATCCATGGAACAGGGATGGCTTTGGGGTTCTTTTCTAAAGTGACCTTTCACAGAGTGAGACCGGCCGAGTCTGGATCGGTATTGCCACCTGGTAGGGCTGGGGCAGGTGAAGGGCTGGGAGGACAGTGTAATGGGCAGAGCTCTAGGGTGCTTTGAGGGTCCTTTGTTAACTTTGGATCCGTAAGTTGTTTTTGTCCCCTCTTTACAGGGGTACCTCGGGGAGCTCTGCTGTGCCTCCTCTCAGAACATGGCTTCACCAGGAACGGCTGTGCCCCTGGGTCCTCCACATGGGCTCACTGGCACACGATAAGGAGGCCAGGGAAGAGCACTGAGTGCAAGCCCCCGGGCTCCCCCACCGGTCCTCTGCCCATCCCCTGGGCACCTCCTCTGCATTAGGAACTTGGGGTGTGTTGTAGGCCACAGGGATGCCCTGCCTGCTGGGCCCTGCTGTCCAGAGGGACGCTGGTAATCAAGGAGTCAGTTGTGAGGCCAGGCCCTGGGGAAACACACTGGACCTGGGGCAGCAGCAGGGGTCCTGGGGGTGTTGTCCAGCCTCCTCAGTTGTTCTGAGTCTTCTGCACAGTGCTGATCTTGCAAGGCTGCTGCCTGTCTTGTGAGCCAGGCGAGTGACGCTCTGGGTCCTGCCCAGGCTGGCAGGCCAGGCTGTAGTCAAGGCCTGGTACTCTTTGTTCCTGGGCAGCCCCCACCCCTGGCAGTCACCCCTGGAAGATGTCCTCACCCAGCAGGATGTCCTTTGGAGGTGTGGACTGCCCCTCTGGCTTTGGTTTCCATAGGGGAAGGGGATCCTGGGACCCCATGAGTTGGCTTTTGGAACTCTGAGTGCTGTAGGGAACAGATCTCTGCACTACCCCCAGCACTGGCTGTGTAGTTTTGGGGGCCCAGGACAAAATGAAAATGTGGCTCCCTGTTACCATTTGGATCTTATATGTTCCCCCAAAACACTTGTGTAGAAGGCTCAGTCCTCAGCCTGTGGTGCTGTTGGGAAGTGATGGAACCTTTAGGAGGCGGGGCCTAGGGGAGGAAGCTAGGGCGCTGGGGTGTACCCTTGGAGGAGGTCGTGGGACCCCTGTCTTCTCTCTCTCTGCTTTTTGGCTGCCATGAACAGCTTTCCTCCCAGAGGCACTTCCGCCATGGCGTGCCACCTCACCTCAAGCCAGAAAGGCTGCAGGGCCAAGCACCATGGAGGGAAAACTCTGAAACTGTGAGCCTCCCTTAAAGATTGTCTTGAGCATTTGGTTGCAGCAACATAAAGCTAGCTAGCATACACCGCTTACTCAAATAGTGGGGGGAACATGACATTAAAGTTGCTGGAATATAAAGCTTTCTCCTTTCTGCCTCTTGACTTAGGGTTTTAGACTCACTAATGCTATTCCAAGTAGAGAAACATTAACAATTTAGTTATAGTTGTCCCTCTGTGTCTGAGGATCCAACCAACCACCACTTAAAAGTGTTTTTTTAAAAATCTTTCATCTGTACCAAACATGTGCAGACTTTTTCTTGTCATTATTCCTTAAATAATACAATGTAACGGCCGTTTTCCTGCATGTATGTGCACTGCCTATGGTAAGGAATCTAGAGAGGATCTGAAGCATGCAGCGTGTGCAGGTTCTGTGTGGGTGCCAGGCCCTTTGACAGAGAGGACTTGGACATCCCGGGGGTGGGCGTTTCCTGGGCCCAGAGTTCCATGGGCACCCAGAGACGGCATGAGTGTTGCTGTCCGGCTTTATGTCATAGAATGCCAGTGTCACATGCAGATCTTAGAGCATTTAGAATGCAGTTTGGCTGACGGCACCGCTGATTGGCATTTTGCAGGTCACACACGTTTTCTGTTCCCAGCCCCTGATCCAGGCACAGCCGGCCAGCCGTCTTCCCCCTCAGCTTTCTGCTGAGTAAAGAAGGACGAGAAGGAGGGGAACAGGGTGACCACCACTCCCCTGCTGTCCATATTTCCAGCATAAATGGTTGGTCGGTGCAGGGAAGTCCCCTGAGTAGGACGGACATGCTGGGTCCCTCTGTCCTTCTTGCTTATTGGAGCACTGTGGTCTCCTCCTGCATTTGGATAAAGTTCTGGTTGGAATGGAAATTGTGGCTCTTGGTGCCAGCTAGCTCATTTGCAGATGTACCCTGCCGCCTTGAACTTACTCCGGCCACCAGCAAGGTGAACTCACGTAGGTGACCTTGTGCATCTCCTCTGCTCGTGAGCTTGCTCCAGTGTCCCGTGACTTTCACCTGCGAAATACCGGTTCAAAGAGAGGAGTGTTGGGAATTTCAAGACGGCAGCCACAGAGCATCGCACCAAGTGGGGAGCCCTGCTCCATCTGGGCCCTGTGTTCCACACCCAGGTAACCAGCCCTGTGCTGCCCTTCAGAGCTGGAACTGGGCACCATGTGGAGAGGCCCCTACACATCACCTGATCCCTGCCCTGCCCTAAGAAGAGCAGAAGAGCCAGATGACGGGCCTCCAGACCGAAGCAAGCCCCACTCAAGCCGGAAGGGATAGGGCAGGGGAACTGCTGTGAGAGGGCCCTGGGGTCCACGCACTTTCCTCCTCCCAAGTGACCTCCAAAGGCCTTGCCTCTCCTAAGAGCCTGAGAGCCCCTGGAGCAGAGGGCCAGTCCCAATGACTGGGCTGAGGGGAAGGGTCTAGTGTGACTCTGCTTACCCTACCCAGCAGTAGGGGGTTGCAAGAGGACGACGCGGGGGAGGGTAGGCCCACAGCCACAGCCACAGCCACAGCCCAGTCTTTGTTCCATGAGGCTGGGATGTGGGGCCAGGCAAGGCTATAGCTCCCCCAAGGCAGCCTGAGCCTGTGGGCTGTGACTGGGTTTTCAGCTCTTGGTGACATGATGGGTGGTCCAGGCCCATCCTGGAGTCCAGAAAAGCTGAGAAGGAGCCTCAAGGCAGGTCTGGGGGCTGGGAGGGCACAGTCACACTCGAGTACAGAGCTCAGTACTCGCCAGATGTCTGGGCCACTTCTTCCCCCAGCCCCACTTTAGGCCCAGGTTCAGTGACCTGCCGAGGCCCCCAGGGACCCAGAGGTGACTAGTGTTCAGAGTGAGCATCTATGGGGACCTGAAGCCCCTGCCCCATAGACCCAGCAGGCCTTCCCAGAGGGGGCCCCATATCTGCTGTTTTGTTGAAATGAAGGTTTCAAGTTAGTGAGTCAGGAGCCAGGACCCAGGGCCTAGGCCCTAGGCTCTCCCTAGGCCCTCCCGATGGCCCTATCGTCCAAGCAAGTAATGGGAAAGGTCCTCGGCCCTGGGGCTTGGGAGGAACAAGTGAGGAAGAGGGCAGAGGCCTCCCCGAGAGCTGGACTGGGGGTGAGGGACCAGGTGTGCTGCCCTCTCCCCTGGTGTCTCCCTGGGGAGAACCAGAGGATAGCAGGTGTGGGCTGGAGGGGCACCTGAGAGCAGGTGCAGGCCCAGTAGGGGCTTGGGTCCTACCCTGGTCTCCCTGGGCGCCCTCTGTCCCCTCCGTAGCTTAATGGGGTGAGTTGACCAGCCAGAGCCCCTGAATGCCACAGAGAGCTCCCCACCAACCTGGCAGCCTTGCCGCCTGCTGAGGCTGGGGCCCTGTCCTCCCTTGAGTATCGCAGTAGGCCACCTAAGGCTGCCCTGATAGGTCTAGAGGTGGGGTGCCATCCCCTTGGAGGAGCTGCCCGGTGCCCCACAGAGGAGCAGTCTCAGCCGGGGGCCTCCTGAGGGGTCACTTGCCAGTTCTGCCAGGGAAGGCCCTGCCCAAGGCCACTCACCAGGAAAGGAAGAATGGGTCCCTGCCCACTCCCCGCCCCACCCTCCGCCACGCATGCCAGACAGGGCCACCACCCCTCAGGCCCCAGGCTGCTGCCTGGAGAGGTTAGGGAGGGCTGTGGGGCTCCTAGGCCCCTCTGGGGCCCTTTTTCGTAGGAGGTGTTGGTCAGGTACAGCAGGCCCCAGTTAATAATGCCCCAGGGGGTTTCTGCAGAGTCACAAGAAAGACCCAGGGTCCTGACAGCTGGGGAAGCAGAGTGTGAGTCAGCCAGTGCTTCTGGGACAAAGTGCCACAAGTGAGGGTCTTGCATAGACACTTACTGTCTCATGTTCTGGAGGCTGGAGCTTGGGATCCATGTGCCGCAGGCAGGCTCCCCCTGGGGGCCTCCTTTCCTTATATCCTCACAGGGTCCTCTGGGTGTCTGTCCTGCTCACCTCTTCTTATAAGGGGCCCAGTAGTGTGGATGAGGGTCACCCTAATGACCCCATTTGACTTAATTGCCTCTCGAAAGACCTGTCTCCAAATGCAGTTAGTTCTGAGGGGCTGGGGGTCAG
Organism: Geosciurus inauris; assembly: GCA_004024805.1. NCBI lineage: Eukaryota > Metazoa > Chordata > Mammalia > Rodentia > Sciuridae > Geosciurus > Geosciurus inauris. The sequence goes on along the minus strand of PVHX01016498.1, from coordinate 281 downwards.
GGCTTTGACATATAGATTGTGGGTGATCCAGTTCTGTCTGTAATAGATTAAAAACAGGGACTTTGTAGAAATACCTGATCCCAGGGTCAACTCTTTTCCAGCCTGTCCTCTTGGGTTCAGGGCTGCCCTCCCTGGGTTCTGCTTATAGAGGGCAACCAGGTCCCCAAATGGCTTTGGTCTATAGGCGTCTCCAGGGACCAGGACACTGGGACCCCAGAGTGTGGGCAGAGGATTCCTTTAAATGTGCCTGGGGTCTGCTCACCAAGGTCTCAGCCTGGGAG
>PVHX01016497.1:0-42963 GCA_004024805.1 Geosciurus inauris | reverse complement strand
ATGTGTATGTGTAATGGTATGCATTGTAATTTTTCTTTTTGTTTGCAAGGCCACTTGGATCTATGGGTTTATGCTTTCAACTTGTGAAAGTTTATGGAAATTTTCTCTTCAAAGATTTTTTTTCTTTTCCTTTATCACTCATCTCCACTGGCAATTTCACTACTTTAGAGGATTTTATATTTTCTCAAGATCATGGACATTTCATTTTTTGTTTTCTTTCTTTCTTTTTTTTTACTCATCAATGCATGAACCTTTATTTAAAAAAAAAACCAGAACACTTGCATTGTAATATTCAGAGAAAGAAACATATTTGTTATTGTAATAACATAATGTTAACAACTTGTCTTTATAAATGGTACTATACAACAATATTAGTGAGGGGGGAAACAAAAGTAAAATGAAATTCACAGTGGTGGTCTACAATGATTTAAAGAGTAAACATAAGAGCAAAAAAAGCTGTCTTTATTAAATAAAATTAAAGTAGAGAAAGAGATAAATAATTAGAAATCATGAGAGAAGAAATAACTAATTTAGGATTTATCTTAAGTGTATGAACAGAATTTACTTAAGGTTGTTTTTTTGCGTATTAATTGAATAGGGAAAGTGAATTAAGGTCTTCTGTAGGAATGAATGACTCAGTTGTTTGGCTTGTTTCTATTAGATTATTTTTCTTCAGATATTTTAATCAGCTACCCAGGAATATTTACTCATTTGAACCATGTCCTCAATTGTTTGTATCAAGGATTTTTCAAACATTTCAATCAAATGTTTCTATGGCACACATTTCCTAACTTTTGTAGGTTTGAGCTGGTACCAGGACTCCCCAATAATTTGATCATGGATGAGAATTATATAATTTCTCAGAACTTTGGCATTTGTCTTACATATGATAATATACATAATAATTTTCATTTCACAAAGATGTTGTGAGAACCAGGGAGATAATATCTATGCAAATACTTCATAAATTATTACATATATATGCATGTATTACTTGATTATGGATTATATTCTTCCCTAGTTGAGGTATCAAGAAGATACTTAGAACATGAACTAGGAACTCTAACAGTCCTAGGTAAAAATTTTGATTCTTCTAAATATTGCTTGTGATCTTTGGGAGATTATTTAACATTCTTTAACCTCAGTTTCCTCATTTGAACAACGGGGATAATAATGTTCTTCTAGGAACATATATCCTCAGATAGAGGATGTCAATAATAAAAATGATGTTCTACCATAATTTAGGGGCTTTTTCATTTCTTTATATTTATTTTTATACTCTTTTGTTTGCTTTCTTGGGATAATTTCCACTGAAGTTATTTCTATTTAATTGATTTTTCCATCAACATTTTTCAGTCTACAATTAAGTTTCTTGAAATATTCTTCATCTCGAAAAATAGATCTTTCATTTTTAGCATTTAAATTTGGTTTACTTTATCATTTATATCACTACTAAATTTTTTTTTGGGTACTGGGGGTTGAACTCAGGGGTACTCGAACACTGAGCCACATCCCCACCCCTATTTTGTGTTTTATGTAGAGACAGGGTCTCACTGAGTTGCTTAGTGCCTCGCCATTGCTGAGGCTGGCCTTGAACTTGCGATTCTCCTGTCTCAGCCTCCCTAAGTGCTGGGATTACAGGCTTGAGCCACTGCGCCCGGCTTATATATCACTACTAAATTTATCAATATCAGTTTTTGATTGGATTTTACACTGTTATCAAATACTTTCATACTATTTTATGTATATAAAAATCTCAATTTGGTAATCCCAAACTATACTCCATCTCTGGGTCATATGACATTTTAAATTTTGTTCATACATTTTATAATATTTGGTTTGAATGCAAGATATTAGAGTATACATGTATCAAAAATATCACCCTGTACCTCATCTGTGAAATTTTTATGTATCAATTAAATTTTTTAAAAAATAAATATTAGTCCCAAAACAATAGCAATTGAGATTAGCAATATTGTTGAACTGTATATAATATCTCTATTTATGTCCAGGAAAGTTCATGCCTCTCTTCTTCAAACCATTAACATGGGTGGTGAAGCCCATCTCTCTGAGTTTGGCTGGGGGACTATAATTGGTGGAAGCAGAATCTTCCTTTGGTAGATCTTGTGATTTGAATGGCAGCCCTTCAGACTTGAGCAGGCTCCTGTACCTGTACCTCAGCAACACTTCTTTTAGCCTGCAATACCACCCAGTAAACACTGCTGCTGCTTGGTATTCAGTGTAAGGCTCAGAATACCTGTATGGTTTCTCCTCTTGTTCCATTCTGCATTTAAATTTTATCAGACCATTTTTCAACTTCTCTGGTCATATTTCATTAGTTTGTGGCTTAGAATATGTATGCACTTCTCTCCCCTAACAAAAGATTTAAGCAAGCTTCTTGAGCATTCACCAGTTGAGTCTCCTGAGCGTTTCTCCCTATCCACTCCCCACTGGGAGACAGCTTCAGCCTTCCATTCAGGTTAAAGCTCAAATGCCTGGGGAAAGTTGCTAGGTTCTCCTGCTCTACCCTCAGACTTTGGCACTTTTCCTGGAGGTCTCCTTTAGTCTTCTGCTATGCCCTCAATTATTCCCATGAGCTCTGAGTAGAAGTCTTTGTAAAATTTTAAAAACTGTAGGAAGATTTCTGACATGTCTGGACCTCCCAAGGATTCTAAATTCTGCATGTTTTACAAATTTGATAAATGGCATCAGTATTCCTACTTGCATACATGGCAGTTCTCATTGCCACCTGTTGCTCTACCAAGAACGAAATCTGCTGTGGGTCCTTCCTCCCCAAAGACAGACTTGTCATTTTTCTTGAATTATAGTTAATTAGATTCTTTGCCAAATAAGCTCTCAGATGTCTTGCTCATGCTGTTAGGGTACAAGAGAATTCTCTTGTGACTATATAAATCTTAAGCAAAATCAGTTTTTCTTTAAAGTGTCAATTATAGCGCTTCCAAAACTACTATTTTAAAATTGTTGCAATGCTGAAATGTCTTACATGTCGATTTTACAATGGCATATATTTTTGCTCCAAATTTTTCAAATACATTTTATTTCAAATATCTTCTATGAGGAATCTGGTTAGCAATACCTCTATATCATTAATCTAAGACTTGTGCTAATACCTGCTATGTCTGCTATGCCAAGTGGTACAGATAGCAATTGATCACAGAGCCCTAATAGAGTCACAATATCAACAAAGCTCTGTCTCCTCAAGAATAGAGATTATGTGTTTCCCAGACCCTTAAATAAATAACCCTAGCCATCTGGAAAACTAAAGGAACAGAGGAACAGAGGAAGTGTAGGGGAAGAAGGAAATTCACGATATTAACAATGGCTGTAAGTAGTCCCAGTCTGTGTCTCCCCACCTCCCATTCTGCTCTATATATTATGTTAGAGGCTCAGTGCTATTCTCTGCTGTTAATTCCAAGATTATTAGGTATCAAATGGACACTATAATTGAGCCATACAATAATAATCACGTATGGATAGATAAAGTGATTAAAAGGATAGAATATCTTTTTTGAAAATATTTAATGGATTCACGAGTGTTTGTGTGTGTGTGTGTGTAACCAGTACAATATATTGGAAATACTGGAAATATTTGTTCCTTTTACACATTATAATTTTAAATTACCTGTGGTATACTGTATAGTCCTTCAGTAAGATTCTGGTATAGGATGCAGCTCATTAGTTATTCATATCCAGTTTTATTTCCTCTTACCATGCCTTCTGAAATGGCACAGGCAGAAAGGCAAAACTGCTTTTTCCCCTACTTCCTTGTGGTTGCTTTGCATAGGAGGTACATTCTAAAGTAAGAAACGTGGTATGATATTCAGGAAAAAAAAACTTGAAGAAGAATGAAATTATCTTCTGTTGACTGTTTCTTCTGCCATGCAAGGCAGCCTTTCAAGGGGTAGTCACCAGGTCAGTTGCCAGCAGCAGTCAAGGCTCTGATTCATGAGAGATAGCAGACAATTTGCCATTGCCCTGGTGGATTCTGATTTTCATTCCTATAGACTGGTCATCTCTTGATTTTGTAAGACTGACACTCTGAATTAACTACATTTCTACTTGTCATCATACCTGGAATGTTTTGTTTCCTGTCACTCATCTACACAAGGACAGAATTCATATAACCAAAATAGAGGGAAATTTTAAATGATAAATCTTGGCTCTCAAAATTGAGCAAATCCTTCTTAGCTAAACTTGGATGCCCTCTGAGGAAAAAAAAAAAAAAAAAACTACAAAAGAGACAGTGATAAGAATTATAATGTGCATTCATTTCATTACTGTACATTAGAATAAACATGAATGACTTTCCTTTGAATGAACTGCTTTTGCAAATACCAGGATTAGTTAAAAATTCTTACTGTGAATAATGTTCAGGCACAAAATATACAAAATAAAATTTTAAAATATGCACTTTCCTTAATGAAATATTTCCATGTTTTCAATCACCAAACACACAATTATGAACGTTATCTGTCTTATTAATACTGCATGTGAAATGCCTTCAGGAATTATTTTAAATAATCTGAAAATCATATTACTTTAACATGCCAGTGTTCTCACTTGGTTATTTCAATTAAAATATTGGGAGCCTAACCTTCCAAATAAACCTAGTATAACATCTAAATATTCTTCCATTTCATATATATTAAAAAATGTTGGAAATTTTCCATAAATACTCAAAAGTAAGTTCTTCATTAAGAAATATGTAGAATGACCACTTTAAATTACAGAATCATTATTTTTAACATATTTTATGGGTTAATAGAATAATCTTCCTATACATTGAGGGAATATCAAAAGAACATCAAACTATAAAGAATAAACAAAACATAACCTAAAAAGTGGGGAAAAATGGTTTAAAAATATAATACATTTGCTTTTACTCATATAACATTTTATATTTGAGTTTATGGAAAACACTACTCTTTCTTTCTTTCTTATTATTGCATAATGTTCATACATAATAAAGGGGTTCTTTTTGGCACAAATCACACAAGCATGGAATATAATTTTGTTCACTTCATTCCCCAGTACTTTCCATTTCCCTCTCCTCCTCTCTCCCTCTGTTCCCCTTCTATTTTCTACTATCCTCCTTGTATTTATTTATAGCTTTTGAAAAAATTGGTTCTTTATAGATATACATAAAGTGAAATTTACTGTGGTATATTCACATATGTATATAGTTTAATTTGGTCAATTTCATTCCACCTTTCCTCCCTTTTCCTGTCCCTCCTTTCTCTCCCTCAATCTTCTTCCTCTGCTTCACTAATCTCCTTTCTATTTTCACAGGATACCCACCCCACCTTTTTTTCCCATGTTTTGATATATCTTCTGCATATGAGACAAAACACTGAAACCTTGACTTTTGGGTTTTGGTTTTATTTCACTTAGCATGATGTTGTCCTGTTCCTTTCATTTAGCAGAAAATGTCATAATTTTTGAGTAAAACCTCATTGTGTGCATGTACCACATTTGTTTTATCTATTCATCTTTGATGGGTATCTGGCTGGTTCCAATATTTATCTATTGTGAATTGTCCTACTGTAAGCATTGAAATGCATTTATCACTATTGTATACTGATTTTAGTTATTTAGGGTAAATATCCAGGCATGGGATAGTTAAGTCATATGGTGTTTTTATTCCTAGTTTTGAGGAATATCCATACTGTCTTCTAGAGTAGTTGTACTAATTTACAGTCCCACCAGTAATGTATAGATGAAACATTTTTCATGACATTCTCATCAGTATTTATTATTTATTTTATTATTTATTTATTCTTGATAAGTGTCATTCTGACTAGAGATGAAATCTCAATGTAGTTTTGATTTGCATTTCCCTAATTGCCAGAGATGTTGAACATATTTTATATATTTGTTTTATATTTGTTTTTTATATATTCAGTTTTTATATTTGTTTTATAAATATATAAAATGTTGAACATTTTATATATTTGTTGGCCATTTGTATTTCTTCTTTCAAGAAACATCTGTTTAATTCTTTTGACAATTAATTAGGTTTTTTAGTTTTTTATTCACTGTTAAGTTTTTGAGTGCTTTATATATTCTGGACATTAGTTATCTGAGAGGTAGCTGGCAAGATCTTCTGTTTTGTAGTATCACTCTTCATGCTCCTCATCATTTCCTTTTTTGTGCTGAAGCTTTGTATTTGATGTCCTCTAAATTATGGAATTTTGGTTTTATTTCTTGCATGTTATGAGTCTTGTTAATGAAATCAGTGCCTGTACTAATATGTTGGAGTGTTGAGCCTGTTTTCATGTAGCCATTGCAAAGTTTCTGGCCTGATTTTCAAGTCTTTGTTTCATTTTCATTTGACTTTTGTTCAGAGTGAAAGATAGGGATCATTTTCACTCCTCTACATAAAGATATCCAATTTTCCTAGCATTATTTGTTAAAAACACTACCTTTTGATCAGTTGTATTTCGTATTCTGTGAAGTGCCTGTACAGTTCCTTTGCCTGTTTATTGATTGGGTTACTTATAGCTTTGGTGTTAAGTGTTTTGTGTTCTATAATGGAGATTAATACTCTGACTGAGGTGCTCGTGGTAAAAATTTTGTCCATTTCGTAGACTCTCTGTTCATGTTCATGATTGTTTCCTTTGCAGTGAAGACACTTTTTCATTTGATACCATCCCATTTATTTATTCTTGATTTTACTTCTTTTGCTTTAGGAGCCTTATTGAGGAAGTCAATTCCTAAGCTGATATGATGGAGAGTTGGGCCTACTTTTTCTTCTAGTAGGTGCAGAGTCTCTGGTCTAATGCCTAGGCCCTTCATCAACTTTGAGTTGGGTCTTGTGCAAGGTAACAGATAGAGGTTCAATTTTATTTTACTATATATGGATTTCCAATTTTCCTAGCACCATTTGTTGAAGAGGCTATCTTTTCTCCAATGTATATTTCTGGTACCTTTGTCTAGTATGAGATAATTGTATATATGTGGGTTTGACTCTGTCTTTTAACCTATTTCTTTGTTCTATTTTGTGCCAATACCATGCCTTTTTTGTTACTATAGGCTATGTAATATAATTTAAGGTCTGATATTGCGATGCCTCCTGTGTTACTTTCCTTGCAAAGTATTGCTTTTGCTATTCTGACCTCTTATTTTTTCAAATGAATTTCATGACTGAATGCTCAACATCTCTAGCAATTGAAGAAATGAAAATCAAAACTACACTGAAATTCCAACTCACCCTGTCAGAATAGTAATTACCGAGAATACAAGCAACAGTAAGTGTTGGGGAAGATGTAGGGAAATAGGTTCACTTATACACTGCTGGTAGGAGTGCAAATTGGTGCAACCTCTATGGAAAGTAATAATAAGATTCCTTGGAAAAGTTGGGATGGAACCACCATTTGACTCTGTTATCTCACTCCTTGGTTTATATCCAAAGGACTTAAAATCAACATACTACAGTGATGCAGCCATCTCAATGTTTATAGCAGCTCAATTTACAATAGCCATGCTATGGATCCAACCTAGTTACCCTACAACTGATGAATGAATAAATAAAATGTGGTATATATACACAATGGAATATTACTCAGCCATAAATAAGAATGAAATTATGGCATTGGCTGGTAAATGAATGGAAGTGGAGAATATCATTCTAAGTAAAATAAGCCAGTGTCAAAAAGCCAAAGACAGAATGTTCTCTCTGATATGTGGATGCTAACACAAAACAAGGGTGGGGAATATTAGAAGTTCATTATTGAACTAGACAAAGGGACATGAAGGGAAGGGAGAGGGAACAGTAATAGGACAGATGGTAGAATGAATCAAGACATATCTTTCTTATCCTCATATATAAATCCATGACATTGTAACTCCATGTCATGTACAACCTCAATAATGAGATCCTAATTGGAACAAGTTGTACTTATTCTATGTATGTATAATATTTCGAAAGATACTCTACTATCATGTAATAATAATAATAAAAATAATAATAGGCTATTTTTTCTACAACATGCTTTGCAGCTTTATTGAATATCAGATGACTGTATCTATTCCATTTTTTCTTTGTGTCTTTTAGTCCACCAGTTTTCCATATCTGCTTTGGTGCCGATACCATGAAATTTTTCTTACTATAACCCTGTAGTATAATTTGAAGCCCAGTATTGTAATACCTCCAACTTTGTATTCTTGCTCAGAATTGTTTTGGCTATTCTGAGCCTCTTACACATGAATTTTAGGACTGTTTCTTCTAGTTGGAAGAATGTGTTTGGTATTTTAATGGGAATTGCAAAAATGTGTATATTGTTTTTGGTAGTATGGCCATTTTGACAACATTAATTCTGTCTATCCAAGAACACGAGAGGTCTTTCCATCTTCTAAGATCTCCTTCAGTTTACTTCTTCAATGTTGTATAATTTGAATTGTAGAGGACTTTCAAACCCTTAATTAGATTTATTTCTTTTTTAAGCTTTTTTAGATTATTGTGAATGGAATATTACAAACTGAAATACAGGAAAGTTATTGATTAATGCATATTGGTTGGTACTAAGAGTCAAGAAAAATATATTGAAAACTAAATATCATAGCAAATTGTTCTTATCATGGAGTTTATAGTGTATTTAAAAGAATAAACAGTATTCAGATATTAATTCAGTATTTCATCAATTTGAGAGTTTGATAGGTTTTATAAGCTTATAAATTGAATAAGTTTTACATACTCAAAAGTACCAAAAAGGTATTTGGAAAAAATAGTGCAAAACATGTTAACTTGACTCTTGAAGAAAGCATAGAAGTAATCTATATCTCCCTTTTTAGGTACTATTCCGTTCTGCCTCCTGTTTTCCTTTCTTGGGTTCATATCAAACTCTATCCACAATATGTTTCTCAATGTTATATTGTGCATTGACTCTGTTTTTGCATTGTCCACATGATACGATGTGGCTTTTATGTTACATTTGATCTTCTGTAATAATGTTTGGTTAAATGTGTTCATTGGACTTTGTCAGAAATATCATCAATAGGATGCAAGGTTTTTGAAAGCACATATCATGTGTTTTACCTTCTTGCATTCCCTTTGGACCATAATGGGTTTTATATGTAATACAAAATTTAGCAGAAACTCAGATTTATTTATTGCAATCAATACTGGCTAGTAACACACAAATTTCATAATCAGATTACCAAGGGAAAGGAATAATAATTTTACCACTTAACTTTTCCTTTAACATATAGAAAATAATCATCCTTTATTCATGTCTCAGTATTCTTTTGTGTAAAATGAAGAATTGCCAAATCTTCAGCTAAATAGGAGCCAAGGCTTAGCAAAATCTAAATATATTTTTTGAGGGGGAGTACCTAGGAATTAACTCAGAGGCAGTTGACCACTGAGCCACATCTTCAGCCCTGTTTTGTATTTTATTTAGAGACAAGGTCTCACTGAGTTGCTTAGTACCTCGCTTTTGCTAAGGCTGGCTTTTGCACTTGCAATTCTCCTGCCTCAGCCTCCCGAACCACTGGGATTACAGGTGTGAGCCATTGTGCCCAGTTTTGAATTTTTAATTATATTTTTTCTGTAGTTAAAATGATGAGAAGGTCAACTTATTTATGTGATGTATCTACACAATGTAAATTATAAGCTAACTTTTCATTAAAATAATAAAACCTTAAAATTTGCATTTTAGAAAAATCATATTGAAGCACTAACAGAATCAGCACACACGTAAAATACAATGTGTGGACAAAGGTGAGAATTAATTTTATACAATTTTACAACACATAACCTGCTATTTCTATTTTTTCCCTCATTGATAGTTAATAGTAATGAAACTGAAATTATGACAAAAAATAAAAATAGTATGTTTTTAAATAGAATCTGAAGATAATAGTGAACATATCATTTGAAATATGATATAAAAATTAGAAGATAGAAATAAGAAAGAAAAGCTAAGAGACATAATACTCCAAGATATCCAATAGAAGTTCCAAGGGAGGAAATAATCAAGAGAATAGGCAATAGACAACATTGAAGGACACAATATCAAACATAAATTAGATATTTAATAAAGTTATCAGGTGACATTAGAGATTAGACTTTAGACATTAGAGATTAGACATTAGAAAATAAATCTGAATTAAAGTCTCTTTCTGAATCACCAATCAGATGTGGACTCCACAGCTTATTCTGAAGGATTAACATGTTTATTTAACCATTGACATCTAATGTGACATTTTAGTAAGAATTATCTTTTAGTTTCATATTAGCTTAGGTAGTACATTCCTTGCTCTCATCTCCATATTGACCTGTTGTTCCGTTTTTTTTCTTTATTTCTTTATTTTGTATTAAGGGTATGTTTTCAAGAATTCAGATCAAAGGACACAAAATTTCCTTGTAGTAATTGCTGACTCTAGAGGAGAACAAGATACTAGATGAGCCATCTTTCTGTCACTATAATGAAATACTTGAGATAAACAATTTAAAAAAATTAAATGCTTAATTTGCCCACAATTTGAAGCATCCAGTCCATGATAAGTAGACCTCACTAGCTTTGAGCCAGTAACAAAGCAGTATATCATGGTGGAAGTGTACTGAGAGCAAAACCACTCACACCATAAACTAGGCAGCAAGGGAAAAAAGAAGAGCCAAGGTCCTTTAATCCACTCTGGTGGATACAACCAATGACCAAAGTACTTCCTTTAGAACCCTTCTCAAAGCTTCTACTAACTCTCAATAGCACTACCACAAACCTATAGTAAAACTTTACACAGGGAGCTTGTGGGGTCCTTCAACATCCAAATCATAGCAAGTGCTATAAAGTTTTAAAATGTTTAAAAAGGAAGGAAGGAGGGCATGACAAAGACTTGGAACCAAACTGAAAATATTGATTAAAATATTGATTAAAGCTAGAAGAAAGTGATCTACAAAATAAAACTCAATATTATTTCCTTGGAATCAAAAGAGGAAAATAAATATAGGAAGGAGGCAGTATTTAGGCTCCCATGACTTTGCTGCTTGGGTTATGTAACATGACAAAACTGTACTTTTCAAGTATGATTAAGGTTATGAAACAAAATAAGGAGATCATCCAGTATCCAGATGGACCAAATCTAATCACTGGAGCCCCACTTGGATTTCTCTTCAGCAAGGCTCAATCAGAAATCTCTGAGCTCTCTCTAGGCTCAGCAACAGAGGGAGGAGTCAGAGGAGAGAATCAAAGCATGGGGAGTACACCACTGCTGGTTTTGATAGGGGCTATATACAAGTCAGGAAATGCCAGTGGCCTGAGGAAGTAGAAAATGCTCCCTTGTCAACATCCAGCAAGTGAATGCCAGCCTTGCAACCACAGGCAATTGCATATGGCCAACAACTTGAGTGACTGAATGTGAATACGTAAAGGCATTCAGCCTGATTCATCTGCATCTTCTTTTCTGTCTTGTGAATCTTGAGACACAGAAGCCAGCTGAATTATAATATGCCAATATTATTGACACAAAGAAACTGTGATATAATAAATGTGTGTTATTTTAATCTGTTGTAATTGTGTAATAGTTCATGGCATCAATAGATAATTCGGATGATAACACTTCACCCACTTATTTTATACATAAACAGATAAAATAAGCAAACCTGAAAGAAAATTTCTACGTAACAAATGTGAAAGAAATGCTGGAAATGGTAAAATGGGAAATCATTATTAAAGCATCACAATAAAAATTGCTGCAGGCAAGAAAAATAATTAATGATTTAAAAAACTTTAAAGGGAAGCAATATATATGCATTGCCTTAAAATACCTTGAAACGTTAATTTCTGTGGTGAGATTAACACATGTGCCCAAATATTATTAAACATCCTACATGTTATTTATATATACAGGAATATATAGCTAATTTCTCATGCTACTGATTATGGATACCTAAATACCATATTTTCATCTTTATATATTTCATAAATAGGTAATAGAATATAATTGAAAGAAAAATAGATCCGGTGAAGCTAGAGGGAACACTGAGGATCTCAGTGGGATAAAATCTTGTAGTCATTTGGTAAAGTTTGGGTCAATGATTAGTTCTGGAATTTCAGCTAACTGAATCTCTAAGCAAATTGATATAAAAGATATCAAAGCCATTTGAAATTAGGTAAACCTGAAGCTCTTGGTAATCTAAAATGGCAAATTATTTCATAGCTTAATTCATGCTAAATTAATATCAAAGAGGGTCAGATACAAATAGACATGAGGCAGGTATCAAGAGATACTGAATGTAAAACCAAAGCTTAGGGTAGATAAAAAATAAATATTAAAATGACAGGTCCATGTAGCAGATATTTGTTGATAAAAACCAAGGAAGTGTGTAAAAGTGATTTCTAGTATATAATAAATAATATCATAAGCCTACAAACAACAAAATTGAAAACATTCAAGTACATGAATCATATATGCAGAAGTCTATTTTTTTTTTCTTACATCCTGAAGATCTACCTCCATTTGAATTCCACAACCTAGAAGTTGCAGTGGGATTGATTTCTCAGATGATGTTCTAGAGATCCTCAACAGTGAACTCTGAGTAAAAATGAATATGGGAAGCAAGAGAATAATAAAGGAAGGGAGAAAGAAACATGAAGAAGTTAATTTTGGTTCTTTAAATTGATTGGTTTAACCATTGGATTAAGGAGAAATTTAAGGTAAATAGAAATTCTTATCCAGCCTTCCATGAAATGCTACAAAATTGAAATGAAATCATACAAGGCATTCCTATAGTAATGGCTTTTCTTTAAAAAAAAAAAAAAAGGAAACTACTATTTGTATGTTGCCTGAAATAAACCTCAAATAGAAGGCATTATTATTAATAAAATGTTCTATTAATAATTTATTGAACTGAGAGCTTACTATATTATTCAGAAACTCAGATCCCAGTTCAATGAAGGAGCAAATTCTCAAGAATGTATTGTGAAAATTTACTGGCAACTAAGTAGATTCATGGCCACTTGACAATCTCTGAAAGACTGTGTGAAGCAGAGGCCACTTGCTAATTGCTGAGGAAGTACCTTAGAATAGTGGTAAGAAAAATATTTATTCAAGTTTCTGAATCATAAAATGTACAATAGTGCACTCACAGTCTTGGTGAAGATAATCAGGCCAAGGAAGTACTGGAGTGAAGCCTCAAGAACATTTTAAATATTCAAATTGCCTCCTCTACAAATTGAGCTGTGGTTACAGTGTGCTAAATTGGAAAGCTGCTGTGTATTTTGAGGAAAAAATTGACATATGATTTTTCTTAATTTATTCACTTACAAAGGTTAACAACTAGAAGCTTGAGAAAAGATGGAAATGATAGCACAAAGGCAAAGGCATATTTACCATATAAATAAATATAATGGTTCTAAATTTTAGAGCAATTCGAAATTTCCTATGTTAATATTATCACTCAATGCAGAAAGTCATGATGAATTATTCATTTTATTAATACATATTTCAATAGCCAAAACTCTACCCCTTTATTGGTAATTATTCTATTTGTATTAAGTAATCTCAAATGTATAAGTATTTGATGAAGTATTATGCTACAGTTCCAATATTTGAGAATCATAGAGAGGAAGTAAGCACAAATATATTGTATATTTGACTATTTTAGAATGATTTTATTCTTATATTTGAGAATAAAATAATTCTAAATGATTTTTATGAGATGTTTATTAGTAGAAAAGCTGATCAAAGAAGGTCATATTCTTTTCACTTTTAAAAAGTCTGAATAATTATGAATGAACATTTTAAATTTATCTCCTTCGCCACATAAATAAACTGAAGTTGAAAGGTCATAATAAAACAAATTATATCAATCAGAAATACATAATAATTATTATATTAACAGGCTTTTAGAATTTTTGGCTGAACACAGTTTTAGCACTTATAATTTACATCTTTTGAGTTATATGCATGATTTGTTTAGCTAATTGATTTTGTACATTCTTCCAGATTTATGTTTATTTATCTATTCATGTAATGCAAATGATGACCAGCTCATGAAAAGAACATTTAGACTTTGCATAGTTGCACTGAATGAAAATAAGTTCAGGATAGGAGATTAAACCTTTGAGACATAAAATATATTTCTTGTCACAAAACTTAATCCCTTAGCACAATTTAAAGGTTAAATGTTTGACTTAATAATGCACATGTGGATTGAAAAATTCATATTTTCATTGACTCAAAATTATATACTGTAATTGAAAATCTCAACATGAATGCTAAATCTATGTCTTTAAAATAAAAAATTAAAATAGAAATATTGAAAATATAGTGATTTATGTATAGCCAAATCAACTTTAACATATTTTCAGAAAATGACATCAATGTAAAATGGACAAACACCACCAAATATCAAAGATAAAATTATATTTTGAAAACTAATATAAATAGAAATTTATATTTCCAAAATGTAATTGGGAATAAATAGGAAACTTTTTAAATCCTGGACTTAAAGGTAAACACAAACATGATATATTCTACATAAAAATATTAGGTTAAATTTTCTGGCAAAAATTAACTTTTCAGGAGATATAATTAATCATACTAGTGTTAAAAGTAGAAAAAGAGTTTAAAATATGCATCGGTTTCTAAAGTTTTTTAATTGTATCATGAAAATAGTAAATGCTATTGGAGTAACAGAGATTACATTTCAACTTTGGTTAATATGTCAGCCAGCTTTATACCTCTGCAACCAAAATACCTGACAAGAACAATTTGAAGGAGGAAAGATTTATTTTGACTCATGGTTTCAGAGGATTCATCCATGGTTGATTGGCTCCAAAATAGAAATATCATGGAAGAAAGAGGTGACAGAAGAAAGTTGCTCAGCTCATGGGAGATAGGAAGTAGATTGAGAAAAGGGCTGGGAATAGATACAGCTCAGAAAGACATACCTGCAGTGGCCTCCAGCCATCCCCCACCTGCTTACAAGTACCACCACCAGGATTCCATTCAAATGATCAATCTGGCTAATGCACTAATCCACTCATGATTTCAGAGTTCTCATGCATTGCTTAAACATTGAGTTTTTGATGGGACCTTCCAAATCCAAACTATAACAGTTAATAATACTAATAGTAACTAACAGATAATATAAATAATATACTATGAACATTAAAATACATTTTGTATATCCCTGTACTTATATTTTATATTTACAATTTTATTGCTGTTTATAAGAAAATTTATTACATATGAACATTATCACTTTTTGTGTAATTCAGTAATATGCAGATTACATTAAATGACATGATAGAGACATTTTTCTGAAATAGTATTTGTTGATTTCCTACATTTCACCATACATCTTGAATTTTATCTTCATTATGTTTCTAAAAAATTCTTTACAACTCAATGAAGCAGGTCATATTTTTTAATTTATTTTACACTTTTGAAAATTTGGAACAAAAATAAAGGCCTAGCACAGTAAAATTGTAAATTATTGTAGTATTCCTTTTTGAGGACTTATCCAATAAAAAGAGCTGAGTAGGTGTATCGTGATAAACCTGGAGTTTTTATGAGAAGTTATTTTCTCAATTAGTTTCTTATCTGCAACAAATTTTTAGTTTTAATTATAATCCTCTCTATATTTATTTGCACTATTAATTTTAGAAATAATTAATTTTCATTTGTTTAGCTATTATGAATCAATATATATTTCCCCACACAAATACATTGACATTTTCAAATGACACCTTTCTAATGTTGTCATTGCTAATATGAAAACTGGAATTGCCAAAGCTCATTATGCTAAATCTAGAATTAATAATAGTAGTATGTTTATGAAAACCTGAGACAATATTAGTATGCAAAGATGTATAGATTTCATTTATTTTTGATCTCCCACTTATTACTTTACTTCCCAGAATACACATGCTCTTTTAATGAGAAAGGTTGGTAATATCAGAAATTATAGAAAATGCTTTGTTAAAAACACTCTTTAATTTTTTAAATATGGCATTACTTAAGTCACTATTTGTATTATAATTATTATGAAAGTCTTTTTATCAATTGATTTGACTATTTCCATTTCACAACACATTTTTCCATTCTCCAAACTAATTTTAGGTGAATATTATAGGAGAAAATTTATGAAAAATAATCATAGCATATATGCAAAACATGTGTACAGTAAATGATAGATTGTTTATTGAATTTCATTGAAAGAGGCTTAATAAATGAAGATAAAAACTATTGCAGATAAGGAGACAATGGCACCAAGATATCAATGCTGTTATAGTTAGACCACAAAATCAACAAAATCTGATCAAAATTATTACAACTTTTTGGTGAAATAATTTTGAAGGAGAAGCAGCATCTATATATTTTTCTTTGGGGGTTATGGGTTGTGAAAAGACAATTTTAAGTAGGATTATGAGTAAAAGTTTTAAGTCAAGAAAAATAAGCACCCCATAATACTTCTATTTGTGAAGAAGTAAAACAAATATTATTTGGTCATTTAGCTGCTAAAGGTAAATTGAAATAAAATAGAACCCAAATAATCATAATCTTTGTGGCATAAAGTTCATTGACCAATTGAAAATCTTATTTGTTCCGTATCATTTAGCCCAGAAACTGCAATGCTGCATACAGATAAATCTGGGATAGCAGTTCAATGTTCTCCAAGGCAGCACATATTATTTCTGAAAAATTAGCTACTGTATACCCATTTTCTTATGAGACTTTAGACTGCATCAAGTACAGTTGCATCAAGATGTAATCAGAGGGCTGGGGTTGTGGCGCAGTGGTGGTGTGCTCGCCCAGCATGCTGGAGGCACTGGGTTCGATCCTCAGCACCACATAAAAATAAAATAAAGATATTGTGTCCACCTACAACTAAAAAATAAATATTAAAAAAAAACTTCAACATTAAAAAAAAAGATGTAATCAGAGATTTGATTCTACTCCTTTTCTTCATATTCTTTATTTTTCTTTAAGATTATAAGAACTATGAATTACTTATTACACAGAAAAGCCCAAGATATTCTTAGAGCATAAAAATGGAAGAATTTGTTCACCACTAAATCAGAAGTTAATCAAAATAATATATAAAATTCATGTTAAAATGTTTTAAGAATGTTATAAGTCATCAAAAATAATGTGAACTTAAGATTATCCTTTTTACTTTATTGCTGATGTTATTCAGACTGAATGTTGATAACATAAAAGAATTGAGAATGTTAAGTCTCTGTGCTTTTTGTATGTAGCAAGAGCAACTCAATTCTTTTTCTTTAGTTTCATATACAAAATTTGTATAGTAATCCTTATTTTTCACAGAAAAAGGAGGAAATAAATGAAAAATATATTTCAAAATTTGACATTCTGACAGGGAAATCATTTGTTTCCAAAGCAACCTTCAATTTTTATAACACACATTCCTTCTAATACTTCTAACATGCATTTTTAAAAATCAAAGTTAAAAAGTGTTAGGACTAGTTATTATTTATGTTTTACTTTATTTATCAGTCATTTGAAAATATATTCCTAGATAAAAGGATGGAAGCTTCTATATACTGAATAGAAGTGGCAGAGGCTGTCTTTAACCATAGATGCCTGGCTCCTGCCAGGTCCTGGATTACTTTGCTCTCCCACTGAGTAGCCTAAACTCCAGCTTCAAAAGTAAGTTCTCCTGGAACTATGCTAATTTGAGAGTGCTGTTTCCTAATTAATACAATGGTGTCATACATTTTATTGTATGGTTTGGGTACATAGGTATGATTTCCTCATTTTTCTGGTTTATAATATTCCACATGTGGCTTTACTATTTATTCTCTGGTTAAAGGGTCTTTTCCTAATTGTTGTTTATATAAACAACTCTACTATGAATTTTCTTATTGATTTTGGTATACATATATAGGTATTTCTCTTGGATATAAAATTTGCATTGGAAGCTGGGCATGGTGGTGCACTCCTGTAATCCCAGTGGCTTGGAAAGCTAAAGGAAGAGGGTTTCAAATTCAAAGCTAACCTCAGCAATTTAGTGAGGCACTCAGCAACTTAGCAAGACCCTGTCTCAAAATAAAATATAAAAAGGGTTGGGGATGTTGCTCAGTGGTTGAGCACTCCTGGGTTCAATCCTTGGTACCAAAAAAAAGTGTAAATTATTATAACCATTTGGGGAGTGGAGAGGTTCTTTGGTAGTAATAAGCAGTTGTAATCTGAAATTGTAATCTGAAATTTTGCATTTAATATAGTCATAATTGCCTATATCTAAGTTAGAAGTATCTTAAATAGTTGAAATAGTGATATATTTTAATAAGCATAATTCCACTAGTTCCACATACTTATTGAGAACATACCATGTAGTAGTCATTCTTTGATGCAAACTAGATATATGTAAAAATTGGTAATAGATGTTATATGTCACAGAAATGCTTACATAAATTATTTCAGTTACAAAGTCATTAAACATGTATTCAGGGGCTGGGGATATAGCTCAGTTGGTAGAGTGCTGGCCTCTCATACATAAGGCCCTGGATTCAATCCCCAGCACCACACACACACAAACACACACACACACAAAATGTATTCCTACTTTTGCCCTTTGATGTTTGATGATGTATGCTTTAACTTTTATTTGAATTTGTGTATGCTTCAAATATTCAACAGTTAGGTTTCATAATTCTCAAATCAGATCTTTTCTTTTTCTTACTCTACCTGAAGGATAAGTAGATGGCTGTAAATTATGTTGAGGAAGGCAAAATCAAGCTCATTTTTATCTCATAAGTCAGAATTCCAAGAATTCAATGTCAGTTCTTGACTCTGTTGCTGATATTTTGCCAAACTTCTGTCTCCGGTTTGGATATTTTCATATTTTCAATAATGTCTTTTTAGACTTTGCACCTAGCTCTTCTGGATTTTGCTCCAAATTGTTTCAAAAAATCTTGAAAGATACTATTAAAACTTGAAAGAATGTCAATCCCTCTCTAGCAGTAGCTGACACAATAAGATAGAACACAGTATGAATAGCCAGTTTCATTTTATCACTAAAGCATATAAACTTTGAAGTAAAATAAAACCTCAAGATTAATTCAATTTTCAACCATTTAAATATTAGCAAGTTGGCTTATGTCACATCTTTAAAAATAAAACCTGAAAATGGTAGTGCTTTCCCTATAGTATCAAGTATACCACAGATAGTAAATTAAGGGGAAAAAAGTAGTTCTGTACTGTTCTGTACTTTCTCTCAGAAATCAACAGAAAGGTTCTCTCCATTATGGGCCAAACAAATTACCTCAGAAAATTGAAAATAAATATCACTGGAATATTGTACTATATGATTTGTGATTTTTATCACTAAAAATAAACTAAATACATTATTTATATTCCAATTTCAAGTTTTGGATATCGTACCCATTGTCAAATGCTGAAGTTATAAGACATTCATGCTTCAGATATTTGCCTCATGTTTATTTATGTATTAATTAGTGCTGTAGACTGAACCCAGGGCCTTTTGCATACTAAGCATGTCTTTTACCACTAAGCCATGGGCCCTATCTCATGTTTATTTTTATTTTTATTTCTTATGATACTGGGAATTGAACCCAGGATTGTTGTACCTCTGAGATTTATCTTATTTATTGATTTATTTATTAAATAGAGACTTGCAAGTTTCCAGATTAGCCTTGAACTCACAATCCTCCTGCCTCATCCTCCCAGGCGGCTGGAATTGTAGGCATGCACCTCCTTACTTGGCTCCATCTTATGCTTTTTAATTAAGGACTTCAGCAAAATTTTACTGAGGTAAAATGCCCCTTTATAAAACACTAAAGGTGTTAACCTTAAGTATGAATCTCAGTTAATTTTTAATATATGTATGCACCTATGAAACAACCGTATAGATTAAGATAGGGAATGTTGTAATCTCCAAAGGATGCCCTTCATGCCCCCAGCCAGGAAATAACAATAACCCAAATACAAACTTTTGGCTATCAGCATGGGTTATTTTTGCTTGTTCCTGATTTACAAATGAACAAAATTATATGTGATATGTTATTCTATGCCTGTTTTTCATCAAAACCTGTGCCTTTGAGATATACTCTTGTTGCTACATGTTACAGTATGTTTAATTTTTTTATAGCAACATAGTACTTAGTTTTAAGAAAGCACTGCAATTTACTTATCCTCTCCACTGTTGATAAAATTTTGATTTGTATCCAATTACTGATTTTGTGGTAGAAACATTTTTGTATACAATTTACTGCATATTTGCACTTGGTAAACATTGGTCAGTGGTCAAGGTATTAATTTGCCATGTCATAGAATGGCAATATATTTAACTTTATGGTTTACCATTGAACATGTTTTCAAAGTATTTGTGCCAATTTATAAACTCCCCAAACATGTATGCATCACTAGTTGCCCTACATTTTGATCAACTCTATTTTAAGTTTTATTGGTTTCAGTCATTTTATATTTACAAATTTTTTTCAGTTTTAATTTTTATTTTCCTAAGAACTACTAATACTGAACACTTCTTTTACTTGCTGATCATTTGAACATTCTAGAAGTTCTTTATACATTTATATTGGGCTTTCTATGTCTTTCTTACTATTTTGTGTACTTCTTTATCTATTCTGAATATAGGTCATGTTGGAAATGACCTCTTCCAATCTGTGGCTTACATGTTCTTATCTAATTTCTAACTTCTATGGAATAAGTATTACATTCAAGGGCAACACATACTACATTTTTGGTTGGTACTTTTGTGTAATACACAAGGCCATGAAATAATCTTGTATGTTAAATTTTTTAGTAATTATTTACCTAATTATCCCCCATATTATGGTACAATTGACATAAAGACCGTATTTTTCCCACTCAATTAGATCACAGATCAGGTGACTGCATATTTATGTGAATATTTGGAAATCTCCATTCTGATTAGTTCATCTGTGTTTACCTGCACCATTACCACACTTTTGGTAATGCAAGTCCACCAAATATGTTCTTCTTCAATATTGCCTTAGCTGTTCTTATGTCTCGTGTTTGTGTGTGTGTACACTAGGCTGTTTTGTCAACTTCCTCCAATACCCTTGAAAAAATCTCTTAGAATTTAGAGGGAAAATCCACTAAATCAACAGCCCAAAAAGGAGTATTAACATGTCAACAACACTGCATCTTCCAATCTACAAATTTGTGGTGGCTCTCTAGTAGTAGAGACCCACCACACATTTGTCTTTCTTAATTATCTCAGTAGTGCTTGACTTTTCAGTGTATATGCCTTACTCACCTTTTTAGACATGTATTACTTTGTATCTGGTAATATTTAATGGGATAAAAGACATTTTGAGTGAAAAATTGAGTTTCCACATCATGGTATCTTTCATCAGGTAGAGTTTCTGTTGTTTGTTTGTTAATTTTTGCTCTATTTCATTTTGTTGGCAGGTGGCATGTTGTTTAATGCTTTGGAAATTTGATTTTAGGCATTGTTAGGCCAGAGTTATTTTAACTAGCAATTGCAGAATATTATCAAACTTTCTGAATCTCATCTGATTGCCCAACATGTTTACCAAGAGCACAGATTCCCAAACATGGTGGGTATCTCAGTTTAAATTTCTTTCTTCCATACTCAGTCAGTTAAAGCTCTGTTTTGTTTCAATCTCCTGAGAGATTGTGGTTCTAAGTGTCTTGGAATCTTAGCTTACACCTCCGTGGCATCAGAAGTATACAATAAAGTGAGGTGTTTGTAAGTAGATTCAGGGGCTTAACTTTCAGAGAATTTTTCCTCTCTAGGATTTCTCTCTGTAAGTTTCAAACACTTTGAAATTCTCAAAACTCTAAACTTGTTTCACAGGATAGTAAGACTAGCTTTCCTTTGTGTTTTTAGAAATGTGATTAGTATCATAAAAATTACCCCCAAATGACCACAATGTTACACAGATCTGATATATTAATTGCCCTTCTCTTATAGACATTTAAACTGTTACCAAACCATTTTTAACCACAAATTTGTCATCAATTTCATTATGTTGTCAAGTATGTTTTCCTCCACTTTATCATATTTTATATTAAGTATGTATATTGTGCTTTTAATCATTACATTATTATATTGTTATTTTTATTAGTGTTTGTTTTTTCTCTTTCAGTGTTTTCTATGTTATTGATATAGCACTGCATAGTTCTATGGCTTCATCTCTAAAATTAATCGGAGGAAATATAATTTGTTTTCAGTAATTCTCCTCCTCTCTCATTCAAAAAGATTCCTCTAATGTAACAAGTCATATATCAAAATCATCTATAGCAAATGTACTTGATGACAAAATACTGACGAAAAAATTACCTGAGATCAAGACTGAAAAATTAGATAAGCCTTTGTGCATCATGTAATCAGCACTGCTTGAATGGGTAATTCATTTGCTTGTTTTCATGGCAAAAATCTCATGGACTCTTTGCCCTGAGGATATTTACTGACTTTGGGATTCTGAAGCAGTTTGGGGAGCTAGGGCAGAATATTCCTGTTGTGGTTTAGATATGAGGTGTTCCCCAAAGCTCCTGTGAGACAATGCAAGAAAATTTAGAGTTGAAATGATTGGGTTATGAGGGCCTTGACCTAATTAATGCATTGATCTCCTAAGAGGGATTAATTGAGTGGTAAATATAGGCAAGTAGGGTGTGGCTGAAGTAAGTGGTCACTGTGGGGCGTACCATGGTATATATTTTGTTCTTGATGCACACAGCTCTCTCTCTGCTTCCTGGTGCCATGCCTTGAGCTGTTTTCCACCACCACACCCCTCGGCCATGATGTTCTGCCTCACCTCAGACCCACAGCAATGGAGCCGGCCTTCATTGAATGAGACTTCTGAAACCATGAGCACCAAATAAACTTTTCCACCTCTAAAATTGTTCTTGTCAGGTCTTTTTGTCACAGAAACAGAACAAACAAACAAAAAACCCTGACTAAAACAATTCCTTTTCATCATGATTTAGAAAGTCATTTACCTATATTTGTTATATAGAGTATATAGAAACAAAATTTAAGATAGGAAATGTATACATAAATGTATGCTAAAATAAAATGTATCTACATTGTCTCCTATGAACCATTTTCTCTCATGTTCAGTATTCTCCAATATGTTACTAATAACTCCTGGAAAAAAAGCAGACTTTTGCTTTGGGCACACTAGTTACAATATCACCTTATTTTTACATGGTAGGCTTTTCACTAAAACACATGCCCAACCTTTTATTTTTTTATTTTGAGACAAGGTCTCTCTAAATTGCTTAGGGCCTTGCTGAGGTTGGATTTGAACTTGCAGTTGTCCTGCGTGAGCCTCCTGAGCTGCTGCGATTACAGGCATTTGCCACCCCACTTAATTCACATGGTAGGTTTCTTTTCTGTCTTTAGATGTTAGCTTTTGGGCCATGTCACTAGAGGGCCCTTTCCTCATGTTTTTATTTTTGTTTTTGTGGAGCTGATATTCTAAGTGAATTTATGACAGATTGTAATCATTTTATACATACACGTAAACTTCTTTAAAATGTATCTCATTTTCAGAATGTGAGTGTCCCATGTCACATTCATATTTCCATTGTATATTATTCATTGAATTCCTTTCCTGTGAATTCCCATTTCAGGTTCTTTGCTGCCTTTAATATTAGGGTTTGGAGTTATTTTATTGACATCCGAAGATAGTTGATTTTTAATATACAGGTGTTAAAGATTTGTCTAGACAAATATTAGTATTATAGATAAAAATTGCTTTAGTCTTTTTAAAGTATGCACATTTAAAATATAATAGCTTTTATAATTGATGTAAACAAATCTCTCAATTTTAATAGCTGTTAGATTAGGTGATGCTATAACAACATTTATTTCCAAGGTAATAAATAGAGTTATTTGTTTTCATAGAAGTGTTTAATAATTTTATGTGTAAACAAAGTTTATTTCTAATTCCAGAGTATACTTCTATGTAAAAATATTGATTAAATAGAAAATAATCTGACTACATACAATCTACATAAAAGAAAGCATCAACATGCACTTATTTTTAAATCAACACACAGAAAATAAACTGTAAAAATTTCATTAAGTATATATTCAATTTTTTAGAATATAATTTATATGCATTATTCCATAATAATGAGGGATAATATGGGGAAAATATAATTTAATTACAGGTTCTTAAATATTTAAATTTGGCTGATACTACGTAAAAGGCACTCTTAGATAACACTGGAATATATTTTAATTAAATGGTTAAGATAACTTTGGAATTTTATAATCAATACTAGAATATATAGACAATAAAAAGAAAATTAAAAATATTGCTCTACAAAATATTAAGAATATTACTAACAATGTTAGGGCTAGGTTTTAAACATTCTTTCACTATTAGGAATTGATTTCAGAGTTTGAACATCTGAAGTAATTAACTGAGATTTAAGACTTGAAGCAATTCACTGCATAGAATCAGAGAGATTTCTTCTCCTCCATTAGAAATGGCATTTTAATTTAAACATTAGATCAAATGACTTGAATAATTATTTCTTTATAAATATGTATTATATTAAAATGTAAAGTGGAACAGAAAAAACTGTAAACATTTTATTAAATAACAACAAAAATAATGCTATCAGTGTTTTGGTTTCAGTGTGTATGAATATGTGTATGTGTGTCTGTGTGGTGTGTGTGTGTAATAATTTATATATAGCTCTATTATAATATGTATAGTGTTTTATAACTTACATTTTTCTGTTAGAAATCTAATGCAAATTTTATTTCACTATGATAATAATGATCATTACAGTATAAAATTATTAGGAACTTCTAACAACAAAGTTATAATTGCAAATGATATCTCTTCATATTCCCTCAATCTAGATAAATGCAAACTATGTATTTATCTCCTAAACAGAAATTCTAAGGCTATTTCTAGACCAATGAAACTATTTGGGATAAAAAGGGAAAAATACTATTTTAAAATATCTAAAAAATTTAATAATATATTGCAGTAATCTTGGAAGCCTTATATTAAGTATATCAAAATAATATCAGTAGATTGACAAGAATGAATCCTCAAAATTTGTATATATTAGATTAAGTATAAAATTTTTAATGTCCCATCCTCTTAAATATGTCATTTAAATACTTATTTCCGAATGATAAATGGTCCAATAGCTCATCAAATGAAGCACAAACATAGGGTTATGTCCTGAATCAAAGTTGCTTAGTACTTAAATATTCTTTTAATTTTCACTTTAATTTCATTTCTTAAGACATGTTATATCTTGCTTAGATTGTATCCTTAACAGAAACACACTGCCCGGATAAGAGGATAATTTCAGTGTGCCAAGTACTGTAATCTAGAACACAGTGCTTTAAATCCTCCAGTTCTTCCGGTCCCATGAAGCCAATTAAAGGTATTGAAATACTAACATTATCTGGTTTGCAATCAGAGAAATGGAAAAACTGAGCTCTGGATTATGTACTATGACTTGAAATGCATTTAAATAAAATAACTAAATTAAAAAAAAAAACAAAAAACAAAAGAAAAAAAGAAATACTAACATTATGTTAGTTACAGAGAGTGAAGGAGGAAACAAGGGCACATCTCCAAGTGCACATGCTCCCATTCATTTCATCATTCCATAATACCTGAGGCTTTCTGCAGACAACTGCATGAATCCTTTTAAATGTTAAGTGAAAAACAAAAATAAGCTACATATAGGTAAAAGTAGGAGCATTTTCTTTCAGCTAATTTTTCTATTTTATGCTCTTTAATATTCCAAAATACTATAATTTTATTAAATACAGAAATTGCAAGTTCACACACATAAAAACAAGTCATTAAAAAGTAATCTAAAGTATTACCATATAAAAATTACATTTGTCAATGAAGATATGAAGAGCATTTGATAAGAAAAATCACATATCTTCATATTGCATTTGCTACCTTCTTTGAGTAGTAAAGTGTTATCTCGTTTAAAGCAGGACCTAAAGCACAATAGTTTCCCACTGTGTATTTCTGGAAATACAGCTCTTCTAGAAGCAAACATTTTCAAAGTTATCAGTCATCCAAGATTCATTTTCCCAGGGTCTTAGCCATTGATGCCAATCTATAGGAAAGCACAAAGTTTAAAATGAAAATTTTAGTTTTAAATGGACGATAAGGAACATCAAAAAATACTAGGATGTGGGTGACCTTATATAGACCCATGTTTTCCTCTTCCATAATCTTAAACAGAAATTGAATCTCACAGATTCTAAATGTTTTCTAAGAAAAAATAGCATAGCTGATGTCAAAGTCAAGTCTCTGCAGTGTTTCTTGAGGATAGCTTCAATTTTCAAAAAGGGTGTCATGTATTATGTGCATATGTATATCATATATAAAAATATGAGTGTGTATATATATACACATATATGTATTTATATATACATACACATATATAAAATTGCCTTATTGAGAACTTCCTTCTTTTTCTATTCCTAGTATGACTCATGAAGATGACAGAGTATACTTAATTTCTGTAATGATACAGAACATTGGGTATTATAGTCCTATGTATTTGTATATTCCCCAAAAGTGTTGTGAACCTAAATTCCTAAATGCTTCATTAAATTGATAAAATGGACTAATCACATAGAAAGACTCTCCATTCATGTTTATTTCTCCAAAATGTCAATTTCTCTACTACCTTTACTATGTGTTTTGCTTTGGCATATGATAAAAACATAATTTACACAAAGGAACTATATGTGGCTTGCAAGTTTTCTCTTTATTGCAGAGGCTTGAATATATACTCTCCGTCCAGTTTTGGACTTCATCCTTTTATTTGTAACTGATTACTCATACATTATGAAATAACATGGAAGAAGCTATTTTTCAAACTGGATGTACCTAGAATGTATACTTTTTTGTAATGCATTATCTCCTGTGTTTGAAATCTTCCAAAAATATTGATGGAAACTCCTCAGGGCTGCTTTCCTTTATGTAGGTCAGGTGAAAGGAACAAAATCAGGCTTTAATATATGTTCCCTTCTGAGTGAAAAACAATTAATCAAATATTCAACTACAAAGTTATATCTGTGTTGTGGGTGTGTTACATGCCACCATGTGTGTATTAAATGAGTCTATATTCTAGGAGTGTCTACTGACATTCTAAGTTGAAAGCTCATACTTCACGTGTAGCTGCTTTCTGTGGTTTAATTTTGTTTTTATTTGATTATTAGTAGAGGCTTTCTTGACTATGATAATTAGTGGAGTTTTTCAATTATGAAACTATTAGCTTGCAAAATAACAACATAGTCTATAAAATGGGATCTGTGCTGAAATCAGTAGTATAGGTTAATTGGCCAACATATTTAGAAATCCTCCTTACTATGAAATGAAGAGGCCTTAAGGATTATGTAATCCCTGTAGCATGGAAACTTAAGGATGAAAACCAAAGCCTGATGATTATCTGCTTCTGTGCTCAGCCACTGTATCTAAGCATTCTGGTGACCTGGTATGTATTCTAAGGATAGGAAGATTCTGCCACTAAAATACTTTTGCTCTTATTAGAGTGGATCATTTAAATAAGTTTTGATCAGAATATAGAAATGAACACAGTTGGTTTGAAGAGGTGGAATTGTCTGATTTTGATTTTTAATAAACCCTCCAGGAGAGAAAGTGTTGTGGTATTTTACGCCAGCTTGCTAAAAAAATGTCTTAAATAAATACCAGCATGGTGAAAAGATTTGATCTTCAACTTTCATCCATTAGTATCTGGAAGAGACTACGACAAATTGGAACTTTAAAAAAAAAGATACTTCTATTACCTACCAATGATATGTCACAAAATTGACACAGATCAGTTTATAACAGAATAACTTTGGAATCATACAAAGAAAATTAACTTGTCCCAAGCTCCTTGAGATATTCCTCAAATCATGTACTTTAGAAATATGTAGGGAATATAATGCTATGGTCTATTTTCTCTTGAATTTGAGTTTTTCTTAATGTAAATTAAATTCCACTGAATAAGGCCATTGAGACCTTTAGATATGTGCTTCTTGTTTCATGGGGACAACCAAGCAAATAAAATTTTCCAAATAATCACTGGAGTCTGCAATTTTTAAGGGGAAAAATGTGAGAAATAGAGTAAGCAAACAGTCAATGAGCTATGTTAATGTTTAACTTAAGCTGCACTTCTAAATTGCTAATCCAAGGCAGAAATCAGATATATTAAAATCAATGTCATTGATTTACTGCACCTAGTTAGCATGTTCCTGTCAACATATTTCCACCTAAGTCTCTATTAGTTGTGTGTATACACCAAAAGGTTGTGATAAAAACCTCTTTAGTCCCAGATGCATTGCCAATGTGTAGAGAGGTACATTGACTTCCCTTTTATAAATAAAACAATGCTTCAGTAAAGTAGGCATAGGTTCCTAATGGACACTTTTGAATTTTATTTTAATATTTTATTGATAATAAGCTAGTGTTTGGATTAATATCCATGTGATTATTCTGTTTTTACTTGGAATCCTCAATATAATTCCCTTTTCATCATACATACGTAATTACTTTTAAATTAAAAATGGAGGGCTGGGATTGTGGCTCAGCGGTAGAGCACTTGCCTCGCATGTGTGAGGCCCTGGGTTCGATCCTCAGCACCACATACAAACCAATAAAATAAAGACATTGTGTCCATCTACAACTAAAAAAATATTTTTTAAAAAAATGGAATATTAAGAACTTTTGAGGAAATAAAATTGAAATTATTTTATAGATAACCAGGAAATGTTATTCCTGCATTCATTCTGGCATCACTAAATTACATGCACATATTTAAATAACGCACATACTTAAATAATACAGATAAATCATTATTTTTACCTAGTTATATGTATTTTCCTGTGATTTTCTAGAAATAATAGTTTGTTTCAAACTTTTTATACTAAATTAGTAGAGTTATTTATTATTTAAGTCCTACATTAACAGATTCTTCCTTATGAAATTTTTTCCAACAATTTCCAGAATATTACTTTTGGCAACAAAAATATGTAATTTTAATAAATCTGAGAAAAAACATTCAAAATTCTAGAACAGAAAATTGAATGATTACTAGTATTGTTTTATTGAAAAATGTGAAGTTTCTTAGAGATAATCATATTTCTTGCAAACTAATTTAATTCAGATTGACTGTATTAAAATTTGTTAATTATGAAAACCTAAAGATTTTTTTAAAAATTAACTAATATACAAACATGTAAAAGTATAAATTTATGGTAGTATGTAATATTTAATATATGTATATGTTTATACTTTTTCAGTAAGGTTAAGCATGTTTATCACCTTAACAATTATCATTTCTATGTGGTAAAATCTTTCAAAATACTTTCTTTAAGTGTTTAAAAATGCACACTACATAATTGTTATTTATAATCAACATATTATGCATGATATCATAGATCTTCTTACTCTTGAAAACCTAAAAGACTTGTATTTACTTAGAGGTTTTTAAAGAAATCTAAACCAAGAGATATTCAAGTGTCCTAGGAAAGAAAAATACTCACTTCCCCTTCTCAAATATTCTGTTATTGCAGTTTCATCATTTCTAATACAAGGCTTTGATTTTTATGAAAATAAATACATTCAGATGAGTAGTAATTTTAACAAGAATATTAAACTTAAATTTCTTGCTGATCCAAACAGAGGTGATGTACTATGTGAAAGAGAGTGAGCATAGAGAATACACTTACATGAATATTTGTTTTTTTAGAAAAGGAAAAGCAAGAACAAAAGAAAACAAATTTATCTTCAACTCTTTAATTCAGTTATTCACATGGGGTAGGCAAAATATAAATATTTATTGAATTTTAAAACAGTTCCAAAACTATGAATATCACTGATGAATGATAAACCCTTGAGAAGATGGAATAATGCAAAATTTTTATAGCTTTCGGAGAAGGTTCTGAGAACTTGGAAGAACAATCTTTCTATTGGAATATAAAAGGAGGTTAGGTTTGATGAGACCAATGGAAAACCCTTCTTTAATATTGCTTTCATATTAAAAACTTTAATTTTATCAATCTCTTCCTTTTCCTTCTTTTGTTTTTAAATATTTTGTTTTGTTGTAGATGAACACAATATCTTTATTTATTTTATGTGGTGCTGAGGATCGAACCCAATGCCTCACGTATGCGAGGCAAGCGCTCAACCGCTGAGCCATAGCCTCAGCCCCTCCTTTTCCTTCTTTATTCCCACTCCCCTCTGCTTGCTCTGCTCTGTTCATTTCCCTTCTATTGTTGTTTTATTAATTAATATGACTCATTGTGGTATATTCCTACATGGACATAGCATAATTTGGTAATTTCATTACCCATTACTTAATTCCCTTCCTTCTCTTTCTCTTGATACTCTTCCTCTGTTCTCTTGGCTTTTCTTCTATTCCCATGAGATCCACTCTTTTGTATTACTTTTCCCTTTCTGTTCTTTCTTACTGTAGCTGTCCCCTATGTGAAAAATATTGACTTTCTGATTCTAATTTATTTCACTTAGCATAATATTCTCCAGTTTTATCCATTTACCAGCAAATGACATAATTTCATTCTTCATTATGACTGAATAAAACTCCATTTTGTATATATACCACATTTTTTATGCAATTTTTATGTATTGAGGGTCACATTGTCTGGGTCTATAACTTGGCTATTGTGAATTGCACTCCTATAAACACTGATATGCTGACCAGGCATGGTGGTGCATGATTGTAATCTAAGCCCAGGGGTAAAGCAGGGGGATTGACAGTTTGAGGCCAGTCTTTCAAAATCAACTAATAAAAAAAAAAGAGAGAGAGAAGAAAAAGAGTGGTGAGAGTTGGTTCACAACATAGGATTCACTTATTTTTTCTAGAAGAATGATAGAATGATGGGCCAGCCTACTGAAGCCTCAGGAAGACATCACTGGAATACATGACTAAGAATATGCAGTGAATGGTTGAAGGTCAATATATGATGGTATCTGCCCAGTAGTATTGAGGAGAGGATGTCAAATAAGAGGCCCTTGTCATCCACACTCTGCTCAATACTGTTGAGTAGATAGCATCATATATTGGTTGTTATAGATTCACAGCTTTCCTAATTCAGCACAACCATTTGTAATTCTCATCCCCACAACTTTAGATTGTGCTGAATTAGGAATATTGTCTCCTAGAGATGAACATCTCTGACAAGAGACATAGTAAGTAAGAGAGCACTGCCTGAGAGGTGCAACTGATATTTGTCCACTTTGGGTTATAATTTTCAGTGGGCCATTACCAAGGTTCATTTCTTTCCCTAGGTGAAAATAATTGCATTATTGGCTAGGATATTTATCCTGAATTGCCGTATGGATCTAGAATTTTACATACAAAGTGCTACAAGGGTAACACATATGGAGAACATGGGTTTCTATGGAGTCATTGCCCAGTATACATGCTCAGTAATAACTGTCAATAGTAAATGCACCAATGCAATCTAACGGCATGCCCACCTAGGACTGAAGGTCTAGACCACACAAGAACCAACCCAAACCAGCCAAATTACTGGCATAGGCAATGGAATATTGAAATATGACTGAGAAAGGAGATGATGATTACTAATTCCAGTCTTAGAACAAGCCTGCCTCAACGGTGAACTCAAAAATCCATAAATTTATATTTGTCTCTCAGTTTTCTCTGCTTCACTTTTTTCCCCTTTCTCTGGGACTGCATTTCACAATAAATAAAGCATCAATACTGTTTTGCCTCAAGCTCTAGTTTCTAGAGAACACAGATAAAAACATTTCCTAAAAACAAAGCAATGTTAATAGATTGTAGGTGTTTCCATGATACAGCAAAGGAATACTATTTAGTATAAATTCAATAGGTGGCAGTCTCGAAAATGACTTACATTTAACTACACTAATCAACTATCTGGTTAAAAATAAGGTAGCTACAGTGTGTATTCATTAGCATTCTTTACACATCGATTTCTCTTTGAACCAATGTTATTTCAGTTACAATATATTTGAACCTCAAAATAAAAAAAATACATTCAATTTCAAGCATAGAAAATCCACAGAATAAATAGCACATTTTCTATGTAGCAAGAAATCAAAGGGTAATTAATATAGAACAGACAATGATAACCCCTTTACAAAAGAAGTCACTTGGGATCATATGTGCCCTTTTAGCTGTTATTCATTTTATAATAGACTTCATTATGCAACCTCCAAAGATTTTTCTAAGGTCAAAAGAAGTAACTTGTATGTGTGTGTATGTGAGCAGGGCTTTTATTCCTCAGCTTTTTAAAAGCCCATTTAAACGCTTTGTCCTCATGATCTCTAGAGATGATATTCTGATTTAAGGGCTGGCAAGAACTTTCAAGTCAAATTGCCTATTGTAACATTCTACATCCATTTTTGCATATGAAATGTATAAGGTTTGAGGCAATTCTTAAATATTTAATGTTAATAAATTCTCATGAATTGGGGAAAGGAGTCAGGAAGTGGAAGAGAATATATGATGAAAGGTGTCGTAGATAATTTTACGGATAAATTAAAAGAGTTTTTCAAATAAAGTCCAATTCATATATGGATAAATTTGCCTGTTCTCTGTAACTCTACAACATATAATGTTTCACTAATTTAGTAATTATTTCCTGTAATATCTTAGGTACCATTTTGCTTTTATCTCTATTGAATGTTACTCTATAAATGTTACTATATTATTCCATTTTATGTTTATTCTTTTAATCATTAGATATAAATTTAAAGCTTAGTTGTTTTAATACATTTTCTACTAAATTCTGGATATTTATGTTCTTGCCTCATGTAGTTTACCATCTGATAAGAAGATAAGCATCTCTTGCCTTCTCCTCTAGATAAGGCTAACTCTAACACATTAGTTTAAGAATTACAGTGGAGGAATAAATGATATTAAAACAGAACAGACATATTTACCCAGGGAGAGAAAAATGCCATCACACAGGAAATACAGAATATGTTGTGAATGAAATGTTTAGTTGTGTTTGCTATCAGAAATTAAATATTTGAAAAGGAAAATAAAAACATGATCATCAATAGATGATTACAACAATAGGCTATAAATAGGTTCAGTTTCTGTCACATTTGACATTTATTGACACATTCTGATATAATGACCAGTAAGATTCCATGCTTTGTATATGTTGAGAAATAAAGTTAATTTATTTTTGTGTGTGTGGACGTGTGTTCAATGCTATTCCACAAAATGATGAAAAGGGGGTCCATCAAATATGCCTCTCCTATGAAAATGCTCTACAGCTGGGCATGTTCAACAAGAATATTACTTACACAAGAACTTTGAGTTATTGTCATTGTATATATAAGCCTGAGAAAAAAATTAATTTTTATCATGTACAACTTTTTTTGATGCTCCTGAACAATGCAACACATTAGTAAGATATTAATTACTAAACTACAATATCTCCTTTTAACATTCACTTACAGAATTATTAATTCTCCTGAATAATGCAACACATTAACTCATTATTACTGAACAACAAAATCTTCTTTTAACATTCATTATAGAATTTTTGGTATGATACTCAAAGTTTCATTTTAATGATTCATGTGTGAAAGAATTAAATTACTGTCTTCAAGAGTATATTGGAATAGGATTGTTTAAAGATTGACTATCTTTTTAAAATTAAGGCAAGTGGAAACAGAATATTATATATGTCATGGCTCTTTTGAAGTGATAACAAATTGCATGATGTTTATAAATATCTAAGTATTAACTTAAATATTTATCAAAATTTCAAGAGTCACATAAGAAAAAGCTTGAAAGCAATGTACTGATAAATTATTTTAAGCTTGTATAGTTTCTTAACACAAAAATCTAAAAATAATTTTAGTTTACACTTTGGTAACATATATTTATAAACAAATTGTTGTACTTATACCATAAGTACATTATTTACTTTTATAGTAGCATAATACCTTTTATCCAGAAAAAAAGAACAAAAGTATACTTAGTCCCCTGTAATTTGGATATTCCAAAAAGAACTTTAAGGAAACTTATTAGCATTCTTATCAAAATTTACTAATTCAAACAAAAGTTAATGCTCACTAAATATATGGAAGCACTGTCAAATCACTAAACATGTTTTAAATACTTTTTATGTAATTGACCCTCATTTAGTTGTTGTTGATAGAATCATAAACAAAACACATGTAAAAAATTGAAATGTAACTTTTCTAAAGAAGATGAGAGAACACAGAAAAATTGTGTTATGGTTTAAATGTTAGGTGTCCCCCAAAAGTTCACACGTGACACAATACAAGAAAGTTTAGAGGTGAAATGATTGGCTTAGGAAAGCTTTAACCTAATCAGTGCTTTAATATCCTGATAAGGATTAAGGGGCTGTTAACTATAAGCACGTAAGGTGTGGCTGGAAGAGGCAGACCATTGGGGTGTGACTTTGAGGGTATATATTTTGTTCTTGGTGAGAGAAGGTTCTCTCTCTCTCTGCTTCATGGTGCCAACTCCTGAGCTGTTTTCCTCCTCCATATGCTTCTGCCCCAATGTTCTGCCTCTCCTCAGGAACAGAAGCAATTGAGTCTGCTGTCTACGGACTGAGACCTCTGAAAACATGAGCACCAAATAAAATGTTCCTCCATTAAAACTGTTTTTTTTTCAGATATTTTGGTCACAGCAGAGAAAAAGCCGACTAACTCACATAGTAAATAAATGTTGTGTTGGAAGCAAACAAGATGGCAGCTAAAATCCTTCAGTAATCATCTTCCTGCAGACATACTACAGCAAACCACCATCTCCACAGCCAAAGAAGCTAGGTAGAAGGCCATAATTCTTTATTACAAGAAAAGATACTCTGAATAAGGGAGGAAAAATGAATTTATACACAATCTAAGCAACATGGAGAGGAATGCCTTCTTGGAGGAAAGAGAAGGAACTGAATATAAGACTTAGACTTCAAACTCAGTACCAGAACTATGGAGGTGATGGACACAACCTCTGTCCCTAGGCTAGTAGCAACAAACTGAGCCACTGGAATTGCCTTTGCCAGACAATTAAGGGCCTGATTCCACCATCCCTCTTTCACTCTGGTGCATCAGAGGGGATAATAATAACTCCATGTCCTGAGCAGAAGGGTACAATAACCAATACAAGATGTTGCCTACAAGTCCAATATTAGGCCTTCCATAGAGAGACCTATCACTTCTATCACTAGATAAAAGTCAATGCCCTATTGCCAGGCCAACGCTCACAAATGTAGCCTGTAGACCTGACATCATCATGCAGACACTTGAAACTTGTGGCACAGATCCAAGTTTGATCTGCATATTTTTTCGGACATATCACGCCTCCAGAGAATACATAGTTTCCTGTGAGTTTGAGACTCAGGCAGTCTAGCTTGGTGTCAGCTTTGCTGTCCAAAAGATAGTCTCCACCACCTATCTTCCAACCTCAGGCAACATAGCCATGTCTAGGCTTGTGTTCATAGACATAGTATACAGACCTTCCCTAGCACAAGTAGAGGTCTGTACCCTGGAGAAGATTAAAGTTTTGACTTGAAACATGGCTGGATGTTGATTCTACCATGAAATCACGCAAGTCGTTAAAGTCATGAAATTCAAGCATAATGTTACTTAGCATTGCCTAGGTGACCAAGGGAATACCTACACCAATACTACCACAAACTTGGGCAGCATAGCATGGAAGAGAATTCTGTTTGCTGAGGATAGGTTAGAGTAGCAAGCTCATGACTTTGCTTTGGAAATTAATACTAGAATAGCAAAACCTATCACTGTATAGATCCTAGTGGCCTCTACCCTCAGTGGTGCCTGTGAATGCAGCCTCTGGAATATTTCCAGTGCCAGGAAATGAAGCCTTAGACTATTTGTCTTCTATTCCAGCTAGTATCACTGGCAGCTGGTTATAGCAACAGGTAGTTCATAGCAATGTGTACCTGTGTACTACTCCAGTGCTATGCTTGTCTTGTTGAAATGTGAGCTCAGTAAGTGACACAGCTTTGTGGTATTGTTGGCCAAAGGCATGGAATGGAGACCTGGTTGTCTCCTTTCACTATAATTACCAAAAGATCAGTGAAGAATACTGCAATGCTTGATCATATACTAGTGACTCTGGATGAAGTGTATGGGAATGCTAAGCCCAGGGAGAGGCTTGTGGGCATTGACTAACATTTATAGATACTTTCCCAGTTCATGATGAACAACATATCAACTATAGATGTGGGTCAACCTGGACTTCGATGGACTTCTTGTGCTGAAACATGAACAGCAAAACCAACACATTTTCAAAGCAAACCTGGAGTTAGTTTACCATCTAATGCTAAAATGGTGGAAGTGATTACAGGGTCAGGGAAAATTATCAACCTGCATTTAGTTTCAGGGAAGGACAGAAACAAAGTCAGATAATGCAGATGGGAATAAGTAACAAGCATTTTAATTCCAGATGATGTGGCACTGAGATAGTACAGTAGGAATAAGAAATAAACAGAAAAGAGACAAAAAGGAAGGAGAAGGTTATAAGATTTTAATTCAAAAGTTCCTCATACTTTTCCAGGCTTGTTACTCCTAAGTCCCTGAGAAATCGATAAATACACTTGTGTACTGTTAATCAATCCCCTAATAAGTAGAAAGATATGATATATTGAGAAAACTATAATTCAGAAGACTTTCTAATGCTTGCTATTGAATTAAATGAACATTGATTGCATCATCCTAATGATACAGAGATTAATAAGACAACCACAAATCATCTTGAGATCACCACTACATAGCTTCCCATACCCACACCTCATCAAGTGTCCTTTACAATAAGAGCCAGAAACCCCCAAAACACACCAATCATTCTCAAGATGACCCATATTCTCCCTTGAATGTATATTCCATTACCCCAAATTATTTTACCCCAAAGGCATTTCTTTATTGAGATCGCCTGAATTGTTGCTTGAATGTATATCTATTTTCTTTCTGTGCTGTTAACATAGAATGGACATATTGGTGTCTTCCACAATGTTACTTAAATTGTTACTTGTTCCACCAATTACTTAAATTTCATTAGCTTTAATTCAGTGAGATTTATGCTTCACTTGGTAGCCATGAGCAGGGCAATCACAAGTTGGTTTTTTTTTTTTTTTTAATTTCATTTCAGTCTTAATTACTGATATCTTTAAAACATAAGTCACACATAACACTTGACACAATGATATATAGGTTATAGAAGGGCTAAGAAAGCATCAAAACTGTTCACGGGGCTTAGGCAGAATTGAAAGCAAAGGAAGAAATCTGATACTGGTACAAGTATCACTGCAGGTGGGCAAATGAGATCTACTAACCAATTCCAAGAATTTGGTCAAGGCACAGATTTTGTTTGAGGCAATGCATGGAGCTCTTCTAGTTACAGACCTGTTCAAGGCAAGTGTCTGTATGACAGATAGTTTTGAGTGGTGTGTATCAGGCAGGGAGATCATGATGCACTGAAGCCACAGGGACAGAGTTGGGAGATTTTCACCTATTTCAGGACATTCATCAGGTGGTCATCAATTGCCACTGTCTTAGGTGTTCCTCATTTTTATTTGGTTTAGCTAAAGAAGTTGCATCATTGTTGGTCTTTTGTGTTTGATAGCTAATGGGCTTGGTTTCCCTGATATGGATTTGATATGCCCATGTGTATGTGTGTGCCACTGATTTAGTTTGGTAAGTCTGCAAGAAGTGATTTTTTTGTTAGCATGTTTAATTTATTTATCTGTTTGTGACTTATGATTGTGTTGTAAAGCTGGAAGTTATTCTTTTTGATAAGTTCTGTACGTTCAACATCTGGTAGTTATATATTTGTCTAGGCAAGTTACCGAGTCATTCTGCCTTAGCACTTGTACTCAAAATGGTGTAGCTCAGGGCAAACTGATGCATATAAAATGGAGCAGATCCAGGCAGGGCATAGTCTGAAATCAGCTCTTCTACAACTTGGAGCAATTTAGAGCAAGACATAGCCTTCTCTCCACAGAAACAATTGAATACTTTAACAGAGAATCTTAGTAGAGAGATGAAAAGCAATTAAAATATCAAACAAAAAACCTCAATCTGAGAAGTATACCCAGTGAAATTAATGTGCCAAGCAAAACATCAATAGTAGAATAGATCAAGCAATGAATCAGTAAGCCAATGACAGATTCTTTTAAAATAAGCAGTTGGAAGAGTGAAAAAAAAGAAGGAAGGAAGAAGAATGAAAATAGTTTATGAAAACACTAAAACACCATTTAAAAGCAAGTATTGGGTCAGTTAGATTCAAGAGGGAATTAAGATTAACAAGAGGGGAGAAAATTGTTTTTGTTTTGTTTTATTTTGCTATTTGTTTTTTTTCCAAAGAGATAATAATAGCTTCCCAAACCTAACAACATACAAATATTCAGGTGCCAGAAAACCAAATGTCACCAGATTTAACTCTACAAAATCTAGCCCAAGGCACTTTATAATCACACTTTCAAAAAGGTTAAAGATAAAATGAATATTCTCTAGGCACCAAAGAAAATAAACACACATCAGAGTGTCTCAATTTGGCTGACAGCACATTTCTCAGCAGAAAACTTACAACCCAGGAGAGAGTAGCATGGGATTTTTACCACACTGATGGTAAAAATAAAACAAAACACAATGACAAAACAAACAATCAAACAAAACTATAGACCAAGAAAATCATACTCAACAAATCTATTCTTTTAAAATGCAGTCTAGTCATTCCCCAGAGAAA
Organism: Geosciurus inauris; assembly: GCA_004024805.1. Taxonomy (NCBI): domain Eukaryota; kingdom Metazoa; phylum Chordata; class Mammalia; order Rodentia; family Sciuridae; genus Geosciurus; species Geosciurus inauris. The sequence continues at coordinate 4,224 of PVHX01016497.1, read as the reverse complement.
CAAAATCTGATAGAATGTATGACCATCAGACCAGTTCTTCAAAAAAGGAAAAAACAAAAACATTAACAAAAACAAAACCCTGCAAGATTAAGAACATTGAAAGATATAAAACTGGTAAAAGATATAGATTTGAAATGATCTTACATGCCTAAATCATTCAATCTTTAGTTATGAAGATTAAAACGTTATAGAAGGACTAAGAAAGCAATTAATAGGAGTATCAACAAAATTAATACGTTGAGATATACAATATACCAAAAATATAAAATGAAACATCAAAATTTCAAAATGTAAGGAGAAATAGACTGCAAGCAGAGGATTTTTAGTATATTTTTTATTGTTTATTTTTTTATATTTATAATTATGCTTTGCTATTATCATTTCAAAATAGTTGAATAAATCAAAAGATCTTTTTTTATAAGCTTTGTGGAAACCACAAAGCAAAAATGTATAAAAGAAAAATGAAAAAAAATAGACAAGGAATCAAAATATACTTCTAGACTAAATTTAACCACATTAAAAAACAAAGACTGTGAAAGAGGGATAAATTAGAAAAAAACTAAATCAAACAAGAAAACAATTTACAAAACGTCTATATTAAGATCTTGCCTGCTGAAAATTATCTTAAATGCAAATGAATTAAACTCTTTAAGTTAGAGACATAGAGTGCCGAATGGAACAATATAAACAACAACAAAACCTATAATGTTGCTTACAAGAAAATCACTTAATGGACTTAAAATGAATGATATAGAATAAAAAATTTCATGCAAACGGAATCCAAAGAAAACAGTTGTTTTTATATAAGATAGACTATAAATCAAAATAAAAAAGGATCAATTCAGCAAGAAAAACATAACAATTCTAAATATGTATGCACAAATATCTGAGCACCCAAATAATAAACAAATATCTAAATAGAGAAATATACTCCACTATACTAATGGTAGTTTATTTTAACACCTCATTTTCAGCAACATACAGCTTTTTCAGTCAGAAAATCATCAAAGAAATAGCAGGTTCAACTGCATACTTCACCAAATAGAATAATACAGACTTCTGCAAAACATGCTATTCAATATTGCAAAATACACATTCTTTTCATAAGCACATGGAACATTCTCTAGGATAGATCACAAAACAAACCTCAACAAATATTAAAAATAAAATTATATTATCTTTTATGACTACAATGTAAAAAAATTATGAATCAATAACAAGGAACATTATAGAAACTATACAAATACATGAAAATTAAACAAATTTCTCTTGAACAACCAATGAACCAAGGGAGAAATCAAGAAGGAAATTAATGGACTCCTTGAAACAATTGCAATTGAAGACACAATATACTAAAACTTATGGGATATAGTGGAATCTGTACTGAGATGAAAGTTTATAGCAATTGATGACTAAATGATAAAAAGCAGAAAGATTTCAAATGAGCAAGCTATCACTACACCCTCATATGGCTAGAAAAAAATTAAGAAAAAGCAAATATGAAATTATTAGTATGAAAGATATAACAGAGATCCAAGCAGAAGCAAGTGGAAAAGAGAAAAGAAAAACATTAATAAAATGAAGAGCTCAATCAATGAAAAGAAAAAAAATGACACATCCTTAGCTTAACTAACTAATATATATATATATGGGATTAAAAAAAAACAAAGAAATGTAATCAAAGATGAAAAAGGAACCATTACAACAGATACCATAAAGATACAAAGAATCATGAGACATTATCATGAACAACAGTAGAATAAAAAAATTAATAACCTAGAAGAAATGGACAAACTCCTGTGTGTACACACTTTACCAAGATCAAATAATAAAGAAAAAGAAAATCTGAAGAGCATAATAATGAGTTAATGAGATTGAATCAGTAATATCTCCCATCTATGAAAAGATAGTTGGTTGTATTGCTGTATTCTAGCAAATATTTAAAGAAAGACTAGTACCAATTCTTCTGAAATTATTTCAAAAATCGAAGAGGTTGGAATTTCTCTAAACTCATTTTAAAAGGTTGCATTATGGGGCTGGGGTTATGGCTCAGCGGTTGAGCGTTTGCCTCGCATACGTGAGGCACTGGGTTCGATCCTCAGCACCACATAAAAAAAATAAATAAAGATATAAAAAAATAATAGCACATCATTTTAAAAAAAAATAATGCTACCTGAGCCCCACCACCCTCTGAAACTGGTTCAGTGGTTTGGGGTGCAGCCTGGCTTTCAGTGTGTTTCAGGGTCTCCAAAAGATTATAATATGTAGCAAAGTGAGAACCCCTGGGTTCAAGAAGAGTGAAAAAGAAAAGCAGTGGCCAGATTTCATTGGCTTTGTTTCTAATGTAATCAGAAGTCATCAAGCACAAAGCAGAGGTGGGGTATGAAGATAATTAGGTGTTTAACTGAGTCCAATGAATAATAAAGTATTATATTAAAAAAAAAAAAGGCTGCATTATCCTGACACAAAGGCTGGAGAACACAAGAAAAGCAGTTATAGAGCAATACCTTTGAAGAAAAGCATGCAAATCCTTTAAAAAGGCACAAAAAGTCCAAAAGTATATTAAAAACATAGATAATTCACATGAGCAAGTAAGATTTACCCAAAGTATGCAAATATGTTTTGATATATGCAAAACAATAAACTTGACTCAATACATCAACAAAATATAGGACAAAACCATGTAATAATCTAAATAAATTTAGAAAAGGCATCTGATGAAATTCAACATCACTTCATGATAAAAACCCTAAGCAAGTGAGGTATAGAAGTAATTCCATATAATAAAGTCCAGATATAATAAGCAAATAGCTGACATAATATTAAATATGGAAAAGCTAAAAGATTTTTGTCTAAGATTCAGGATCAACAAAAAGATGCTCATTCTTTTTTTTTTTTCCCACATTTCCTTACAATTTGGATGTTTTTTATTTTATTTTCTGTTTAAGTGCCCTTGCCATAACCTCCAATAAAATATTGAATAGAATTATCAAAACCAGACATCTTTGTTCTTTTATTGAGATTTGGGGAAAACACCCAACATTTCAATATTAAATATGCTAAAAAAGTGCTGATTCTTACCACTTTTATTAAATATAACACTGGAAGTCATAGCCAGAACAATGAGAAAGAGAAATAAAAGGCATCTAAGTTGGAAAAGAAGGAGTCAAACTGTCACCTTTTGCAGAAAACATGATTTTACACATAAAACCCCTATAAATTCCACCAAAAATATCGTGGAACCCATTAATGAATTCAGAAAAGTTGCAATATACACAATCAACATGCAGAAATTGGTAGTGTTCCTAAATAACATTAGTAAACTAATTATGTAAAATAGAAATCTAGAAAGCAGCCTCATTTAAAAAAATAAATAAAATGCCTAGGAAGAACTTTAAGCAATGAGGGGGTAAGATGTCTACATTGAAAACTATGAAATATTGATGAATGAAATTGTACAGGTCACCACCTCCCAAGCCAATGGAAAGATATCCCATGTTCATGGATGTTCAATATTAAGTTGTCCATACTACCCAAAATAATCTACAGAATCAATTCAATCTTTATCAAAAATATAGATGATACTCTACTTGAAAAAACATTCCTCTTATTTGTATAAAAACATGAAAAAATAACCAAATCCATCTTGAGAAAATAAGCAAAGTAGGAGCATTATATTGCCTAATTACAAAATAAAGTTTAAAGATAAAATTACCAAAATACATAGTATTAACATCAAAAACAGAATCCAGGCCAATGGAAAAGAATAGTCTAAAGTAAATCTATGCGTGCATGGTCAATTGATTTTCAACAAAGATGCTAGACTATTTATGAGAGAAAGTCAGTCTTTCAATAAATGATGCTACAAAAATAGGATATCCACATGCACAAGAGAAAAATAAATACCTATACTTTGCAACAACATAGGTGGAAATAGAGATCATTATGTTTAGTGAAATAATTCAGGCACAGAAAGACATACCACAAAAATCAACATAAAATATATGAAAGATGTAAAGGTAAGTCTGGAACATATGAAAACCACTAGAAGAAATATGGAGAAATGCTTTGGATAAACAGACTTCAAAGATAACCTACAGAATAGGAGAGGATATTTGAAATCTGTACATCTGAACAGGGAACAAGAATACATAATTAACACCAAAACCTAAATAGCAATACTAAATAGCAATACTACTATTACTACTACTACTACTACTACTA
>PVHX01016496.1:26342-43174 GCA_004024805.1 Geosciurus inauris | reverse complement strand
GTCTTCCAAGTGATCTAATCTGTTGGTGATGTTTTCTATTGAGTTTTCAATTTGGTTTATTGTTTCTTTCATTTTGAGGATTTTTGTTTGGTTCTTTTTCAGAATCTCTATCTCCTCATTGAAGTAATCTTTTGCTTCCTGTATTTGCCTATGTAGCTCTTTATCAAAATGGTATTTTGATGCCTGGGTTTGCTCTATTATATCATTCTTTAATTCACAGAACATTTCAATTATGTACATCCTGAACTCCTCTGACATTTATTCTGCTGTGCTGACCATGGATTCTAAAAATGTAGTATCTTGGTTTGTTTGAGGCACTTTCTTCCCTTGTTTTTTCATGTTGTTTGTGTGTCTTCTCTTCTAGCACTTCAGATCCAAAGTGTTATAGTTTTTATCCTATAGGCTTATAGATTCCCTACAGGTTTCCAATACCTCTCCTTTAAGGGTGAGATCAATATTGACAGATCTCAATATAATATATAGTTTTAAACCAAGCAGCTCCTAATAGCTCCTAAATACATTTATGGCTTTGTCACAATATATAGAAATTATGAGTTCAATTAGCATCTGTCATATAAACAATAGGTTTGCACAAGGGTCTACAGTTTCTGCTGGTGAGCTAGAGAGAACCAGGGGTGGGGTGTAGGATGAGATGTTAGGGAGGTAGGAAGTGATGATATAGTTTTTTAGATCCTAGAAAGCATGAAAGAGGAATTCAAAAGCAGTTACCTATTAGTAGAAAAGAGAGAAAGAGATTTGGGGAAGACCAGCAAATAGGAAGAAAATAGAGTACAACTAATGAGGAGACATAAACATTGAGAAAAATGAAACATGTAAAAGTGGAAGTTACGAGACTATATACTACAAATGAAGTATACTAATCAGATATCTTGGTCCACAGTAGCCTAATGAATAAAAAATACTTTGTTTCACAAATGTTGGGGATATGAGGGAAGGAAAGGAATGAGAGAGAGAAAAGAAGAAAAATAAAGGAAGAAAAAAGAAATAGAAGAAAAAAACAAAAAATAAAATGTCTCAATGTAAATAAACAAGATTGCTTCCCTTTTCTTCCAGTAGGTGGAGTTGTCTGTTGCCTTACTGGTATCTTCTTGCTGAGGTCAAAGATGGTGAAGCCAGAGTTTTACAAAAAAGCCATCTGCTTCAGAGATAGGGTGAAGGGCTGGGCCAGGCGGTGGTGTTGGGTGAGGTGTTCAGAGATGCAGCTTTGTGGTATTCTGTGCAGAATTAAAATTTTGTCTCCAGTGCCTGTCTCATGTCCCTAGGTGTAGGTGAACAGGGAGGTTCTGCCCTGGTAGATGGAGATCCACACAAAAGCAGCAGCCAGGGGTCCTGTGAGGGGGCCGGGTGTCCCATGTGGGAGCAATGGCTAGGAGTCCTGCATGGGTGGGCTACTCAAGATCCTGCAGTGTGTGTTGGTTCTGGAGCTGGGGATCCTGGGCAGGAGCAGATTGTGTACTGGTAATTGCTCAGAGTCCTGCACCAGAGTACATGGGGCTGGGGTCCTGTGCTGGCTTGTGGCTGGGGTCCTGTGCAAATGCTGGGGCCTGGTGACCCTGTGGACACATGAGTGGAGTTCCTGCTTGGAGGCAGCTGTTGGGTGTCCTCTAAAACCTCACTGAGAAACAATGTTTCCACTACTTTAAACCCTGGTCCTGGAGAGAATACGAATGCCATGTCCATCTAACATGCCATCTTGGAACCAATCCAAGCTATATTTTTTTGCTGACAACATGATTCTATATTTAGAAGATCCAAGAAACTCCACCAGTAAACCTCTAGAACTCATAAATGAATTCAGCCAAGTAGCAGGATACAAAACTAAAACACCCACAAATCAATCACATTCCTATATTCCAATGATAAATCAGCTGAAAGAGAAATTATGAAAACCATTTTATTCACACTAACCTCAAAAATACTTAGAAATTAATCTAACAAAGAGGTGAAGTATCTCTACAATGAAAACTACAAAAAACTACAGAAACAAATTGAAAAAGATCTTAGAAGATGTAATCACCTCCCGTGTTCTTGGATAGGCAGAATCAATATTGTCAAAATGGCCATACCACCAAAAATGCTATACAGATTCAATACAATTATCATCAAAATTCCAATGATATTCTTCATAGACATAGAGATCTGTCCTAACCTTTATTTGGAAAAATAAGAGGACCAGAATAGGTAAATCACTCCTTAGCAAGAAATATGAAGCAGGAGGCATCAGAATACCAAAACTTAAATTATATTACAGAAATATGGTAACAAAAAGAGCATGATATTTGCATCAAAACAGATGTGTAGACCAATGGAACAGGATAGAAGATACAGAGACAAACCAACATAAATATAGTTATCTCATAATAGATAAAAATGCGAAAAACACTCACTGGAGAAAATATAGCCTCTTCAATACATACATGGTTCTGGAGAAACTGGAATTCCATATGTAGTAGAAAGAAAGTTAACCTCTATCTCTTATCCTGCAAAAAAGTCAACTTTAAGTGGATGAAAGACCTCAGAATTAGAGAAGAAACTCTGCACATACTAGAAGAAAATGTAGGCCAAACACTAGAACATATTGGCACAGGAACTGACTTCTTGAAGCAGACTCCTAAAGTACAAGAAATAAAATAAAAAATCAATAAATGGAATGACATCAAACTAAAAAATATTTTTTAGAGCAAAAGAAGCAATCAAGAGGATGAGGAGAGAACCCACAGAATGGGAAAAAATCTTTGCCAAAATCTTTGCCACTTGTACCTCAGGGCATTAAGTTCCAGGATATACAAGAACTCAGAAGGCTTAACACAAACAACAACAACAAAAACAAAAAATAAGAACAAAACTCAATCAATAAATGGAAAAGGAACTGAACAAACCCTTCTCAAAAGAAGACATATAAATGAGCAACAAATATATGAAAAAATATTCGATAGCTCTAGCAATTAGAGAATTGCAAATTAAAACTGCACAGAGGTTTTGTATTACTCCAGTCATAATGGCAGTTGTCAAGAATACAAGTAACAACAAATGTTGGTAAGCTTATGGAGAAAAGGGAACACTTATACATTGTTGGTGGGACTGCAAATTGGTCCCTCTGGAAAGCAGTGTGGAGAGTCCTCACAAAGATAGGAATGGAACCACCATTTGGTCCAGTTATTATTCCACTCTTCAGCATATATCCAAATGATTTCAAATCAACAAACTACAGCGGTACAACCACACCATTGTTTATAGAGGCACAATTCACAATAGCTAAACTATGGAACCAACCTAGATATCCATCAACAGATGGAAAATGTGATTTGGAAATCATGGTATATATACATAATGGATTATTACTCAGCCATAAAAAATAATGACTTTATGACATTTGCCACTAAATGGATGGATCTGGATACTATCATGCTAAGTGAAATAAGCCAATCCCCCAAAAACCAAAGGTTGAACATTTTTGCTGATATGTGGAAGCTAATCCACAATGAAGGGGAGGAAGAGGAGAATCTAGTAGGTTAGACAATGGGGAATGAAAGGGAGGGATGAGAGTTAGGAATAAGATGGACATTAGAATAAATCTAACATAATTTTCGTATGTACACATATGCATTTATCTCAGTGAATCCCACCATCATGCCCACACACAAGAATGAGGTCCTAATTAGAATAAGATACATCCCCTGCTTATATAATTTTATCAAAATGAATTCTACTATCATGTAAAACTAAGAAGAACCAATAAAAAAGAATATTAGTAGCCAATAAATGTTGATGAAGATATAGGAAAAAGTGTACACTCATACATTGTTGTTAGGACTGCAAATTAGTATAACCACTCTGGAAAGCAATATGGAGATTCCTCAAAAAACTAAGAATGAAACCATCATTTGACCCAGCTATCCCATATCTTGGTATATACCCAAAGACATTAAAATAAGTATACTGTGCTAACACAGCCACAACAATGTTTATAGCAGCTCAAATCACTATAGCTAAGCTATGGAACCAACCTAGGTTCCCATCAAGAGATCAACAGATGAATGGATAAAAAAATGTGGCACACACACACACACACAATGAAATATTACTCAGCCATAAGAAAGAATGACTTTATGGCATTTGCTGGTAAGTCAATGAATCTGGAAACTATCATGTTAAGTGAAATAAACCAATACCAAAATACCAAAGATAAACATTCTCTCTGATATGTAAATGCTAATACACAGCAAGGGGTTGGGAAGAATAGAAGTTCATTGGATTAGACAAAGAGGAATGAAGGATAGGGTGAGAAGATGGGAATGAAAAGACAACAGAATGAATCTGACATAACTTTCCTCTGTAAGGAAACACCACAGTGAATCTCACCACATCATGTACATCCACAAAAATGGGGTCTTAATTAGAATAAGATATATTCCAAGCTTGTATAAAAAGAACAAATGAAAATTTAAAAAATATATAAATAAGATAACAAATAAACATGTGCTTCAACTATCAACCATGATTTTGGAAACCAAGAGAAGGAGAATTCATTATATTTATTTATACACTTATTCTTTCTAGTGTTCTTTCTTCCTTCCTCATGTTCTGTCCTTTATTATTTCCTTTTTCAGATAACTTCTTTATCAATATTAAAAATTATTGCTGGGCGTGGTGGCGCACGCCTGTAATCCTAGCACTTTGGAAGGCTGAGACAGGAGAATCATGAGTTCAAAGCAACAGCTAGGCACTAAACAACTCAGTGAGACCCTGTCTCTAAATAGGAAAACACAAAATAGGGCTGAGGATGTGGCTCAGTTGTTGAGAACCCTTGAGTTCAATCCCCAGTACCAAAAAAAAAAAAAGGAAGAAAACAGAATGTTATATCCCCTAGTGACAAGTTCTCTTTATTGTCTTTTGTAAAGTTCTGGAGGTTTCAACTATTATTCTTTGTTACTTTTAATTTCTTCCCTCTTTCTCTTCATCTTTTGAACCTCAATAACGTGAATGTTAGAAGTTTGTTGTTTCCTACAGACCAATGAGGTCCTCTTGTTTGTTTGTTTTTAGTCTATTTTCTCTCTTGTGCTCATATTGGAAATTTTCTATCATTGCATCTTCAGGTTTATTAATACTCTCCTCTGTTATTTCTATTTTCTGTTTATCCTGCCCATTAAATTTTTTTTTTAAAGTCAGACATTATAGATTTCAGTTCTAAAATTTAAATTTATCCCTTCATTGTATCTTCTCTTTTCTGAAAGTATTTGTTTCTTTGGTGAGCCTTTCCTTTTATCTTCCAATTGAGTTTGCAGTGGCTAATTAAATACTTATTGTGTTGCTCTTAAATTTTGTTAGATATTCCCAACAGCTCTTTCTGTTATAGCAGTGTTGGCATATGTTGAATTTTTTCATTTGGTTTAAAATTTTTCTGGTTCTAGTTATGGTAACTATTTTCAACTGTAACTTTGATATTTTTGGGTATTATGCAATAAGACTCTGGATCTTATTTAAAGCTACTCTCTTATCTAGCTTTCTTTGATATATCGCTCTTGTAGGGAATGGAGGATTCCATCTCATTCTGTTAGGTGGGTTTAGATTTCAGGTTTCTCACTTGGTCTCTGTGGACATTCCATGAAGTTTACCTTGTTATTGCTGGGTGGTGAAAGTTTTGCCTGCCTAGTGGGCCTTCAGTGATACCGTCCTGACTGGGAGGGGTTGAATTGCCTCATTACTGCTCTCCACATGTCTTCCATGGACACCACAGGAAGTCCCTGTCAGCACTTCATGGTGCTTAAAATCCTTTCTCAAGTAAAGAACCTCTGATACCACTCTAGCCAGATGGGAGAGGGACCTTGTTCCTACTGGATGTAGATCGCACCACTTGTTTCTCCATTATATTTGGCTGAAAAAAAGTAGTTATTGTCTAAAATAATTCTCTTGTGAGGCTTCCTATTTTATGTCCCCTCTCCCTTTTCCCAATTCCCATTTATTTTTGGCACTTGGAGCCATGTCATCTTTTTAACATGAAAAAAAGCAGCAAGTTCAACACAGGATAGAAATCTTATTTGTAGGCTAGCACAAAATAAAGGGTATAGAGGAAAAAGCAATAGCAAAAAGAGATATTGTTAAAAAAAAAGGCAGAGGTGTCTTATTGCACCTCTTCTGGAGAGTGACTCACATTTAAGTGATGGCACATATCTTTTCACGTATCAGAGATGTTATATTTTTTGGGAGGTGGGGAAGAGGGGGTGGAGAGGGCACTTCTGGAAGCTTAGGGACCAAGATGGCCTACTCCCTTTTGATCCCTTCTTCCATCAGGGAAAATAATGCACTGTGTGAGAGCAGTATAGCAGAAAGGGGAAGGATTCACACCTGCCACAGTGGGCAGATCCCTCCAAGGGAGAGGAGAACTCAGGCCAGCTGAAAAGAAGACTGCAAATGGAAATAATAATGTTAACCCTCTCCTAAAGCTGAGGGATGAAGCATGGAAATGCCTGAAAATAACTTTAAAAGCATGGATTCCTGTTGAGAACAGTGATCTGAATCATGGCCTGTCTGACTTTCAGGGCTGTATTTGCACTGGGAATTGCCTGTGTAAAGGCACAAGTCAAGATGCCCCAGTTGCTATAATAACACTTGCCAGGGGGGCTTGCCTGCAAAGGTGTGGGGCTCTATCAACTGAGGCCTTGAGTTTAGCACCTTCTCCCAGGGATGGAGAATTCTGAGCAAAACAAGATGACTTGAGTGTCTTGCCAGTCCTGCAACCTTCAGATTTCCTGCTGTGCTGAAACTTTCTCACAATTAACCTTTTGAAGATGAAACCTATGTAATAAACTTGCTGAGCTAGCTCTGGCATCAGTCAAGCCTCATCAGGGCTTGGCTATCCACCTGGCCCCAGGTCTGTCTTCCTATGTTTGTATGTTTGTTTTTTCTTCATCTCCCATCACTCCTGTGCATCCAGGATCTCCTTAATTAATAGGCATGGCTCTGAGAAAGATGAAGGGGTCCTCATCTTTAAGAGCAGATTCACCTCTTTAAAACCTCTGGAATGGAAAATGCATCCCCATCACTACTAGTGACTTCTATCTGCTGTTGCCTTCTACCTCTTTCTACTTGGGCTTACTATGGTGGCCACCATCCACGTTTTCAATTTTTGACTGGTTCTAAATGGGATTTGAACGAAACCCAGCTTCTTAGGAGAATCATTTTGGAAACAGGAGATATTAACTTAACAGACTGGGAAGTGGGTGCCAGATGAAAATACAGGGTAAACCAGAAAGGAAGAAATCTAAGTCTGCCAAAGTGAAAAAAGAGAGAGGAGACATTCTACAAATATTTATCGAGTTCCTACAATGTGTCAGGCACTGTTCTACACCCTTCCCAAAAGGGAGAGAAAAAAAGAAAAAGAAAAGAAAAGAAAAGAAGATGCAGCAAACACAAATTCTGAAGAAGAAAGGTACAGCTGAAGGCTGAGGGAAATGAGAAGCCTGAGGTGATGAATGGAAATGAAGGTTTCCTCTTCAGCCTCCTCACAAAAATCCTCTTCCTCTTCTGCAGTGGCATTCTGGCCCTGTGACCTGAGAGAAAGATTTCCTGGAGCTTAAAAAAAAATCTGCTGTTCTGGCTTTTTCAACCTTAATTAGAGAATATATGAAGCAAAGGGAAAACCCAGGAACTTGCTATAATATAATTTCCCTTTCCTAGGGTTGTATGAGTAAGTGAGTTGGGTCCTTAAAGCTCAGGCCGTGGAAAAGAAGCTTATCATTTTATGAAGACTATAAGAACCACAGAGAGGCTTATTGTTCAACTCACAGGTTTCTTTTCCAGATGGCAGAGTGGGCTAATGGCTCAATTTGGCCCAGTAGTCTTTTTCAACAGATTTGTGATCAAAGTACTAAAATCTTTTTTGTAGACTCTGGGAGCTCCCCTGCAATACTCCTGTTGCAGGCAAGGAGCCATGCTTCAGGGTAAGCTGGTGAACCCAACTTACCCCAAAGGCTCTCCAACCCTGTTTCTATCTCTAGCTTTACAATGTTTCTGAACTTCCCTATTTTTATGTTGCACACCCAGAAGCACTTTCTCACATTTCTTTCCTCTTTAATCATTCATTTTTGTATTCAACAAAGCTCAGTTGAACTGTTTACTACAAGGGAGGCATTGCTATAGCAATAGGAAAAACAATAAGCCTGATATAGGAAGTTTATGTTTTTACTCTCGTATGATTATTCAAGAGAGCTTTTGGAAGCCCAACCCTGTCCTCTCTTTTCTGGGGAGGGAGTGGGAGACAGGAGCTGCAGTATAATTAGAGTCTTCTTAAACTTCACTTGATGAAATACAGTACTAATTTCATACCATTACATGTGCCTGATCACATTTGTGCTTTGAGTCCCCATTCATCTTCTGTCCAACTTAGACATTAAAGAACACATTCAACTAACAGAGGGTATCTCAGAGGGTAGAAAAAAAAACAAATCCCTAATCTTGGCATTACATCCACCCACCTTCATAGCTGGCTGTAAAGGAAACACACTGACAGACTCTGGTTTAGTAATTTTCCCTAATTCCTTTCAACATCTTGGGCAGATTGGGATCATGTAGCTAAAAGTATTTGCAAAGACATATTTTGGTAATATGGTATGGCTTCTAGCCTCTGGAAATATGAACTTAAAAAAATGGTCAGAAAAAGGAATCACATTTTATTTAACTTGATATTTTTTATTGACATAAGTGTAAGTTTGAAGCTATAAGAAAAAGTAGAAATATATATAAAATTTCCCTAATGGTAAAATTTCCCATATGGTATATGTTATAGAATTATGGTATGATGTTACAAATAGGACATTGACATTGGCACAATCCACCAACTCTATTGAGATTTCCCCAGTTTTACTTGTGTGTGTGTATGTGGGCATATACAAGTAGAAGGAATATGATATGGTTTTATCACTTCTGTGACTGTGTCCTTAAAATCCTTGTCATAAAAGCCCAACATCTGATTCATTAAAGATATGATATCAGTTGATTCAAACAGTGACTTTCTTTGTTTGGGGAATGATAGATGGTTTTCCATTGTATCTAATACATTTTGTTTATTATGTTGGTTTTTTTTTTTTTTTTTTTGGCACCGTGGATTGAACTCAGGGATACTCAAACATTGAGCTGCATCCCCAGCCCTATTTTGTATATTATATAGAGACAGGGTCTCACTGAGTTGCTTAGCGCCTCGACATTGCTGAGGCTGGCTTTGAACTTGTGATTCTCCTGTCTCAGCCTCCCAAAGTTCTGGGATTACAGGAATGTGTCATTGTGCCCAGCATGTTGGATCTCCTTTTAGGTGAAAGCATTTCTCGCAAGGTTTAACATAATGTGTCTTAGCCTACTGTTTTTGACTATAGTTACAATGGTAGTTAATTTTCAGAACCTCTAACTAGTAAAGTTCTCTGACTTGAATTCATGGTAATAAATTTGTTATTTGATGCCAAGGCAAAATGGGACATTATGTACTAAGGTACCACTAACCCGTGATCTGACACATACATAGGGAGTTATGAATTTTGCTTGGTGCTTACCCTCACACACAGTGTTGAGGAAAACCTGTTCTTGTTTCCTATCTTCCCAAGATATCTTTCCTAGGTAGCTCCACAGAGCAGAGTCAGAGTCATGCTGCCCCAGAACTCTTTGGTTACCCTGTAAGTAAAATGGGGCACAATCTCCTGACCCTCCTTAGGGACCTTAAACTGCGTTCACATTCTCCCCTGTCCCTACTGTGTATTGTGGCCTCTGACAAGCCTATCAATCTCATTTGAAAAAAAATTCTTTCCCCTATAAAATCCCTTCTTTCTCTTCTAAAATTGATCAAAGCAATTAGCCCCTCTAAATTTGTTTAGTAACTATAAGCAGTTTTATTCTTTTGACAATTAATATAGACAGTATTTTTACTTTTTATGCTTTTTATTAAATGGATTTTCAGTCTTTTGCATTTTTTAAATTTATTTTATTAATTTTCAGTTATATTGCAGATCTATTACAGATCTTTGATCTGCAAAAAGCAGGATTTTACCTTTTATTGATAGATTGAAGGGAAATGATGGGTTTAGGGATTCAACCCAGGAAATCTTGGACCTACCATATTAGTTAATGCTTCCAAAACATGTGCTAAATAATTTTTACCACATCCAATAAATATTTGTTGAAATGTGATAAAGTATTGTCAGAAACAAAATTAAAACCAAGTGTCATGTTCTAAATTGTCAGAAGAGTTATTGCTTCATGAGAGTTATGCAATTTCCATGCAACAAGTATTTGGAAATGTGAATTTCTTTTTTTTTTTTTTTTTGGTACTGGGGATTGAACTCAGGGGTACTTGACCACTGAGCCACATCCCCAGCCCTATTTTGTGTTTTATGTAGAGACAGGGTCTCACTGAGTTGCTTAGCGCCTCGCTGTTGCTGAGGCTGGCTTTGAACTTGTGATTCTCCTGTCTCAGCCTCCCTAAGTGCTGGGATTACAGGCTTGAGCCACCGGGCCCGGCTGGAAATGTGAATTTCTTGAAGAAAAGAATCCTCAGACTTCTTGCTATTATTTCTGTATATGCTTAGACTGCAATAGCCTTGCAAATAAAAGTATCACTCATACCTTCAGGTTCTATGTAAAAGAAATATGTAAAACATGAAATAAATGACCTATCTTTAGAATGTCAATATTTTGCATTTAATTCATAGTTTCAATTCAAATAACAATATAATGATTCATTCTGTATACCTTCATAATTTTGTTCAGTGAATGAATACTGCTTCATTTTGCACACATTTGAAATAAAAAAATGCTACCACTAGTTTGTATCTGCTTGTAACCTTTGCCATTTAAAATAGGAGTCAATCTTGCAGTCCTTACAGGATTTGTCTTTTGTATCTAAATAGAGGACAAGTCAAATTTTGAGTGTAATTAACTCATGAAAATGGTTGATATCACTCATTGATAACTTGTGCTTCTTTGTTCTGTTGATGTGCTACTGGTTCATTATTTAAAAATATTAAAAGTAATATTGACATACTGTTTGTAATAGGAAAGTGAGTTCATTGTCGTCGAATTCACATTACAAATGGGTAATTATTATAAAAGGGACTCTTTTTTGGTGATGAATATGATGTTCTGGAAAGCTTTTATCAGGGATAAATTTGGGGATAACTAAGAAATTCTAAATCCTAAAAGTGAATGAAAGCCTTTTTATGCTAAAAACAACTTCATTCTTCATCTTTGCAAGACTGAGAATGAAAACTCTTTTAATAACAATAAATTATATTCCAGTTAATATTTACTAAATAATAAATTAAATTTTATAAATAATAAATAGAAATTACTCATTCACATGCATACATACATATACATTCTGATTACAAATCCTCAGCTAATACTATATCATTAATTAGATTTTACATTCATATATCATTGACTGACTTAAATTGCATTCCATCTTATTTGAATCTCACAGCAATGCATCTAGGTGAATATTTTCTTTTGACAGTTGCAGAAACTATTGTGAATCTGTGAACTGACTAGAGATTAAACAGCTGAATTGGGTCTCAGCCAGGGCTCACATTCTGAATTTGGAATTCTTGCTGCTTACATTAGTCCACTATAAAATGGTGTTGGAAAGCTGAGGGTGATGTTCAGACTGCTGTGATCTCTCAACTAGGTATTACATTGCATCTAATGATAGCCAAGTGCTGTGCGTGTATGAGAGAGAGTGATGGCAAAAGGAGGAACAGAGAGAGACAGACACATGGGGAGAAACAGAGATTCTTCAGCATCTTTAATGTTGGCTATACTGTATGTTTTTTTCACTTTGGTCTTCAATGAAGATATTACATATAACTTAGATATTTTGTAGAAAGTGTTATAAATACATTGCCAGCACTATGATCCACGTTCAGGTAATCTGATAATCCAAATTATGCCTAGTCTTATTTTTGATATTTTTTCTTAACTATATTGCTATGCCACTTTTAATTGGTTACCATGTCATTCACATATTCAATTTAAAATAAAATTAACATGCATGATGAAATAGTCAATATGCTCTCACAAGGATTTTGTAAGCATTGAAAGTTTTGTTGTATGACCTGTAAACCTTATGAATCAGAGTAACATGAATTACATACCAAAGTTTGACATACCAGAAGCAAGACCCTCACAAAGATTAGGTGGGAAGCAGGAAGGGGCTGTCTGGGTGACTAGAGGATGTAGCTCTGTTGTCTTTAGGATCATGTTTGGAGAAATTATCTTATTCTAGCACCAGTGACACCTGGAGAAAAATAAGTATCAAATTATATGCATTTAAAATAGATTAGAGACTTAAAATAGTTTCATTTTGGCATTTGTGACTTCTGATGGTGGGAGAAAGAATTATTATTGTAAAAGAAAGGAGGGTTTAGGAGGAAATTTCCCTTTGAGATTACAACTGATTAGCAGTTTCAAATCAGATTGTGAGTCTGGGAGAAAGAAAATGATTGCCTCACACCTCCTGGTTATTTTTGACAGTTGCTGGCTCTTCTGTTTTGAATTATGATTAAACATTTTCCTTTGCTTTCTGAATATGTTCTTTGTACAGGGTTTGTCTCAACAGAAGATGGAGTGAGTAAAGTGTGATCTCTCCCTGCCTTTTATGAAAAAAAGTCTTGACTTTGGGTGGGGATTTCCTACCTCCTTCTCAGCCTCCAGTTTCTCCCACCTCTTATCTGTTCTGAGTTCTGCTGTCCAAGACTGCAGGTGGGCTTATTAAATGAAGGAACTAACTCCTGAAAGAGCATAAGTGGATAATTATGGTTTAGTATGTTCAATTTTGATGACATTTATATTTTAATTGTTTAATAAGTAATAAATCCAAATATTTGGAGTGGAGTGGGGCTTCTTGTAGATCTCATATATGTAGAGCTTTCATTAAAATTTTATTTCTAGAAAGAATTATAGATATTGTCTAGTTCATTTGTTTTATTTGTCAGCTCTGGCTGAGATAAGAAAATCCAATGTACTGGGTGTCTTAAACAACAGAAATTTTTTCACACAGTTCTGGAAGATCAGTTTCCATCGAGGCATCTTACTTCACAATGTCATTCCTTTCTCCCTGATAAATGCTTAGTCCTCTCCACCCTCATAACTTTGGAGTCCTGCACTACCTCTAGGCTGCTGCTTCTACTTCCTCCTCCTCTTCCTTTTTTTTCCTTTTTCTTTGGTACTGGGGATTGAGCCCAGGACTTTACCCCTGAGCTACATCCCCAGTGCTTGATTATTATTATTTTTAAAATTTGATACAGTATCTCTTTAAGTCGCTTAGGGCCTAACTAAGTTGCTGAAGCTAGCCTCAAAGTTAAGATCCTCCTACTTTAGCTTCCTGTGTGGCTGGAATAACAGATGTGTGTCAGCATATCTGGCTCATTGTTGGTTTTTCTCCTCTGACTTCAAAAGGGATCATCAAATATCTTGGCTTAAAATGCCACATGATCCCAAGATGATGATGATGATTTTAAGATCAATATTTCTATTCTGGATCTCTTTCCTGACTCCTAGACTGCTTTCTCTAACTGCCTAATTGACATCTGTGATGGGATGTCCTGTAGATGTTGAAAATTTAACTTGCCTGATCCTCCTGAGAACCAAACACTGTTGCCTATCTCCTCCTATACCCCTCTCTGCCTAAGATCTTCCAATCATTCTTGTCCAAGCCATTATCATTTTCTACTGGGATTACTGCAGCCATCCTCTAAATGCTCTTGCTTCTTTCAGCCAGCTTGATGATCCTGGGAAACTCAAAGTTGAGTCTAAATCGTGAAGTGGCTTCTGCTTCCTTTAGAGGAATCACCCAAGTCCTCTGAGTTACAGGGCCTTATGCTATGTGACTGCATATGTTTGTCACAGCCTGTCCGTATCATTCCCCCCTATGCGTTTTGCTCAAGCCACTGACTTGTTGCTCCTTCAGCCAGAGGGCACTGCACACACTATTCCTTATATAGAAGGTCCAGGAATTCTCTTTCCCTCTCCTGCTCACACAACTGGTCCACAGAGATCACACATTTTCTTCTGCTCTCTACTGGGTTGTCTGCCTCTTTCTGAGGACTCCCCTGCCTATCAATCTTCTGTTTACTTATTCACCCCTTAGCTCATTTATATTCACTCATTTATATCTTGCATAACATGTATTTCAATTTTCCACATTCATTTTTTCACATTAATTAATTTTTTTCACATAAGTAATTAACCTCTGAAACCAGGATACTTTTAAAATTCAGAGCATTTTAGCTGATCTATTATTATTTAATGCTTTTATTTCTTTATTCCACTATGAAAATATCATTTAGCTTTAACCCATTAAGTCCAAAGTTTTCAATTCTGTGAATATTTCAATAAAATTGACACAGATACATTAAATTAGGTTGAAAATCATGATCAAGAGCTTATGTATATTGTTATATTAATTCATATAACTATAATTATATTGTAATATAACTATATTATTAGTATACAGTTATTATATGTGTGTTTATGTATATATATATATATATATTTTTTTTTTAAATATGTGTTCCACATCTGGGGTGATAGGATAAAAGTGGGTGAAACAGTATTTATTTGTCTTGGTATCTATTAATCTTTCTTTGGGAAAAAAGAATTTTTGTAATTTTGTTCCATTTAATTCCCAATAGCTAATGTAAGAAAGACTTTGCCCATTGTGGACAATAATCACTTATAATAATATGATATACCTTTTTGGAAAATGTCAGAGGCTTTTTAAGGAAGCTTTATCTAGGGGAGGAAAAACTGAATCATGATGACAACTAGAAGGCTTTTCAATAGTCTGAGTGAGAGCTAATAAAGGCTCAAGTCCAACTCAGGCAGAGAAAATGGTAAGGAGGTGGGACACATTTGTAAACATAGAAACAACTGTATTTTAATTTCCAGTTTCCAATATGTTGAAGTAAATGAGGCAATGTAAGGTCCAGAAGATGACTGAGATTTCAGCAGGGACAAGATTCCTTCAGTAGATAGGGAATTTAAGAATGGGGAATTTTTTTGATAGCAGAAATTAATATATCAGTTTCAGTTAAATTTGATTTGAGCTCCTAGCTAAATAATGAATTTAAAATAGTTGATGCTTAGAGGATGAAGTTTAAGCTTTTCAATGAAAATAAAGGCCAGAGGAAAATAAGCTAGACAATTTGCAGCAAAATATCTGAAGGCAAAAAGCAGTGCTTCTGGCTTAGACAAGAAAGGACATGAGCTTGCAATGATCGGAAATCCACCTGGGTTACTCTAAACAGAGAAGGAATTTGCTAAAGGGGTGAAAGTAATGCCAAAAAAGAAAGATAATCAAAGACTAGAAAACTGGTACTGTGGAGTAAAACTTGAGACTGGGAATTTAGAAACTAGAAGGTCATCATCTTCCAGCTGCCAGGACTCTGGGTCCTTCAGTTTGAGCTGTGTGGGCTTCTGTTTCCTGCCTCTCTCTTATCATGTCAGTTTCTTCTTCCTCAGGCTCTTCCTATTCTTCCTCTTACTGCTGTTCTCCACAACTCCCATAATTCCTTTCTGCCTTTAACTCTATCTTTCTTCCAGTTAATTTGTTTCTATTTTAGATGGAAATAACATGACTGCTTTCTTTAGCTCTACAGCTCAGTTTAGATAATTGTACACCCACTAGTTACTCTTTTTTTTTCTAAATTGTACATGTATTAGAGAGAGAATTTGGTTGGGTAGGTAAAATCAATTGTTCATTCTAGTATAGTAAATTTTGATCATGAGGGTGGGATGATATAGGGCATCCACGAAGCCATGTCCCACCATGGTGTGGGCAAAGACTGCTCCACACACCCATTGTACCTTAGGAATCCAAAATTCATGTTTGTATGATGGGGTCACAGATGCTAATAGTAAAAGTCAAAGAGTGTAGAAGTTGATGTGATGATGAATGAATCTCTTTTTCATGCTTTCAACCCACTTGAAAACTGGAACCTTGGCCATGGTGTCCATGTCCACACTCTAGCACTACATGTACCAGGAGCACATAATTCTACACTTTGGAGTTGATGTCTCTACCATATATTTCAGAAGTGTCTGCATATCAGGAGACCTAATACCCATAGAACTTCACATTTTATTTATTTTTTATTTATTTGTTCTAATTTTTTATACATGACAGCAGAATGCATTTTGGTTCATAGTACACAAATGGAGCATAATTTTTCATTTCTGTGGTAGAAAGGGGAGTCACACCATTTGTGTCTTCATACGTGTACCTAGGGTAATAATATCCATCTCATTCCATTGTATTTCCTACCCCATGCCCCTTCCTTTTCCTCCCTCCCCTTTGCCCTATCCAAAGTTCCTCCATTCCTCTCATGCCCCCCCACCCCCATTATGGATCAGCATCCACTTATCAGAGAAAACATTTGGCTTTTGATTTTTTTGGATTGGCTTACTTCATTTAGCATGATATTCTTCAACTCCATCCATTTACCTGCAAATGCCATAATTTTATTCTCTTAATGCTGAGTAATATTCCATTGTGTATATATACCACAGTTTCTTTATCCATTTACCTATTACAAGGTATCTAGCTTGGTCCCACAATTTAGCATTGTGAATTGTGCTGCTATAAACATTGAGGTGGCTGTGTCACTGTAGTATGCTGTTTATAAGTCCTTTGGGTATAAAACAAGGAGTGGGATAGCTAGGTGAAATGGTGGTTCCATTCCAAGTTTTCTAAGGAATCTCCATACTGCTTTCCAGATTGGTTGTACCAATTGCAGTCCCACCAGCAGTGTAAGAGTGTGCCTTTTTCCCCA